>OZ023142.1:18857014-18872451 GCA_963675895.2 Styela plicata | reverse complement strand
AAAATGGTTTTGAACAGTGTCCAAAATTATCTAACTCCTTAAAACATGCCAAATTTGGCCAACAATGGCATTTAACACCACAATGTCACTTCGGCCTCGTCTATTTCGCAGTGCTGCCCAACTACAAAACATGCCGAATTTGGCTCAGGAAGGCATTAATTCACTCAGTAATCGTCATCATTATTAAATTTTTATGAATATTAAATTCCGACAGTAGTAAATACGTTATGTTCACCAATATTGCAAAAAATAGCATCTGGTATAATTATTGTCAAACCATTGTTTCGTATTGTAAATGTTTTTAATCAATCTATGCCATGATGGCTGTATCTCGAATAACAAAAGAAATCATTATATTAATTCATATCAGTAACAATAAAAAGTTGAAGCAGTATTGCAATTTGGATGTCTGAGACAATAAATCAAGTAATGCATGTGAGAATTTGCCACTCTTGCGTTGTATTTGATTTGGCTCGTATGAGGTCCCGTATGAGGTATTTGGTCGATTTTAAAAATATTTATATTTTTTTTTTGAGTTAAGCAAATGCGTGTTACTTTCTTCTAATGTTACCTTGAAACCTATTCCGTGGCAGTTTTTAAACTTTCTTGTAGGTTTTGTTTCCTTTCCTGATAACTTTGTAATGTTATATCTTTATTTGTATCGCCTTCGTGTCGACAGAGGTGTCGAAATATACTACTTCTATGTCTAATGATTTTTAGGCCCATTTGAGAAAGCACATAACCAAAGTACTAGAACAAGCAGATGAAACTGATGAAAGTGCTGAGCGAGTTCAGTAAAGAATGGATACCGTATGAATTGTGTGAAGATAAATTAAGTACTGAACATATCAAACCTGGCATGTCTAAATCATTACGACAATCCAATGGAGATATACGGCTTCAAGAAATACATTTACGATAGTTGGAACCATTTCTAACGATATTGTGAGAAAAAACCATTCTCACAATAAATACTAAGACGTCATCAACTACTTCAGCCAACTCAAAACAATGTTATTGACCGCTTATAAAATATCTTAACCCGGACACAAGGTTTGTTTTGTAATGTTATTTGTTTGCTTGTTTTATTAGAACAAAAGGTATTTTCGACTACTGTTATTCTACGCTTTGCGAATTTAGATACCCTTCTTGTATACACAGGTTCACACCCTAATAATCGGACGTCTCGAAGTCGATAATACAGCTATTCATATGCACCAAACAGCTAAGGGGCCGGCAACAAGTGGGCTCCGATGACCTTGGAAAAATAGGGCGAATTGAAGAATATCAATAACCACGACGTGCAGACAATTGTTCAAAATCGGACGTGAAAGTTTTAGCTTAACATTTTTACTAAGCGTGAATGTGGTTGGTGGAAGAAGGAGCGCTTTCCTAAAACACCGTGCTCGGCCGAGGCGTCTAGCATACCTTGAATATAGTCATCACACACGGAATTCAAACCTATATCAGGGTTAACTATTCCAATGGCTACTATTACTTGCTGAATCATGATTTCACAGCCCGCGTGCACCCAAGAATGCAGACTGTGGCGAGACAAAAAAAAAACGAATTTCGCTCCTAAATACGATACATATTATTATTATTGTTGTAGTAATCGCGATTCTAATTTATTGACGTACCTGATTTCGCACCAGCGCGAATACAAATGCATGGTGACCCATCGATATCAACATATATATTTGTACTTTTATGGGAAATTCTTTTTTTTTCTTGGAAAAGTTCTCAAATAAAAACGAGAAATATTTTTTTTTGAAAAAAAATAAAAACAAAATTAAAAAAGAATATATTTAAAAAAAATTAAGAAATAATTTTCAGATGATTTACAAAAATAAAGAAAACAATATTGATGACGATGGTCCATGCTATGGCCGCACGTTGTCATCATAAATAAAAAAAAAACGAGGGGCCACGGGGTCGGACCAACATCATCAATCTACACGGAAAAACCTCTATTCTAATGTGCGGTAGGACAATCCTGATTACCACCATACCTCATGTAGTCTAAAAATTGAGATCATCGAAGTTATAGCCCGACCCTTAAGGCCTTCGTTATCTTGAACATGGGAAATTTTTTAGCGCTTGTATATTTTATTGAATAGATACCCTGATGCGGTCTATAATAGGGTCCGGTAAATCCATTGAACTTGAATTACCCAATATAGGCATCTAAACTCAACAGCATTTCAATCGTACAAAGAAAAAGCCTTACACCAGTTTTGAGTATGATGACAAAAGACCAATTCGTTCTCTCTCTCGCGCTTTTTGCATGCATTCCCGGGACGCAAGACGTGCAAGGTAAGATACAATGAGCTATTTTTATGGCACGCCCAGTACTCATATTGCACTATCGAGTGAAACTAAAACGCAGTGACGCACCAGCTGCCCGGTGTTCGGATTTCCTTCAGAGCTTCTTTATAACAGCTTCATGGAGGAAGGCAGATATTAAAGATGCTTGCATAAGGAATGAAAAGCAAACACCTTGATCAGACCTGCCCTGTGCAACCTTGCGCTGTTATCGATTTGGTACCTCTAGAGTCGAATTAATGTGGTGAAATGCATCTTGGTCACACATATAAGCTACTTACAGATGGGGTAGTAGAACTGTATTATAAATCTAGCACCATTGTTTTTGGAAAGTTCGACAAACAGATGAGA
Source organism: Styela plicata (assembly GCA_963675895.2). Taxonomy (NCBI): domain Eukaryota; kingdom Metazoa; phylum Chordata; class Ascidiacea; order Stolidobranchia; family Styelidae; genus Styela; species Styela plicata. The sequence continues at coordinate 18,869,775 of OZ023142.1, read as the reverse complement.
TGCTAATCACTGCCTGCACATATTGTACAAAGCAGAAATGTCTAGCAGTGAATTTGACAGCGGAGAATGGTGTCTTGAGCATAAACAATCGCTTCAAAAGTTCATTAAGTCGAAAATCAAATTCCCTGTTTTTGCCTGGTTCCACTCAAAAAAGTAGTTGTCGTGTAATTTTGGAAGTTTGCTCAAGAATTGAAGATACCTTTAGAGGCCTTCACGAAATATTGTTCTTGGCACACTTTTTTCGAAAAAAAACGACATATTATTCAGCAGTTTGGTATTTTCAATTCCGCTATTCTTAGGATAGGATAAGATTTCATTCGGTTCAAATCTGGAGTGAAGAATCGACCAAACTTTACTTACTTATTACTCTGTGCACGAGAATAGTTGGCGGAGAAGGCCGTGAGCAGCTGAGCTTATTACAACCACCGTGCGTCAGCAGGTGTTCAGAAAGCCCATCGCACATAGTCATCTTTCGCGTGATTCGAACCTTCAAGACGAATCATCAGCACCAGAGAAGAGATGTGTACCTCGAAGTGTATTCCGACTGTTGGTTAATCGTACTGGACGCTCTCGTCACACACAAGCAACGGAAAGAGGAGTAACATTAGTTGCTGACAGCATCACTGTTTTTGGCAATAAAGGAAGCGTAATGATTATATTCTCGCTATGTAAGATTCGCTCTAGGAAATTGATAGAACAAAGTTGAAGCATTTCGTGATCTTAAAATACATTTTTGATTCCACTTTTAATTGTTGGCCCAAATTATTAGGTTTTGTCTTTTCCAACTCTGCCAAGCTTTAACCATAGATAAAATTGAATAACGTTATGGGCGTTGCGCCAGACAAATTGTAGTGTGTAGACAGGCTTTCTGATTAAGTTGCGTGTGCTGGGTTCAAGTTCTTAATATTAAGATAGCTTTGTGCAAATTTTTGAAAAGGAAAATCAACAATTGAAACGAATTTTACCATTACAAATGAATTATCCATAATAGCATCATACCATTAATAATTACTTGCACAAAGATTGTAGTTCTTCGAAAATGAATCAGGACTCCCGCCTCACGTATGCCTCAGAAAAAAATACTGTTTACATTTTCCTAGAATGCTTTTCTGCCGCTATTGACTTGACACATGTCGATTCCCATTCCTGATCCACTTTTTGAAAAATACTGTTCTATACCATCTCTATAGCTTGCCGGATGGTTGTTCGCTTCTTGTCGAGAACCCTAGCGATTCGCTTCAGCAAGTGGTGCTAGGTCTTCCAAAAATAGCTCAAACAATAAGTAAATGGATAGACACAATTGGCGGAATGCAATTGGGCAACGAAGTCGTAATATTAGTAAAAATAATTATTTTAGCAAAATATTGGTTTATTATCTATGGGCCTTATATGTCAAAGCATAAATTTACTACGACACTTACTACAATGACGTTTTTGTCTTTATTTTAAATAACAGAATTTATTGAGAAATGTATGAACAAGGTACATCAGGGAAGCGTGTTAAGCCTACTTATTATTTTCGATTTATATGAATAAATATTTCAGATAGCTGAAGTTTGTTAAAGCATAGTGTTCGCTGACGATAATAACCTTTTATTTCCCACAAAAACAAGCTTCAACTAAAACACATGATCAGGAATTGTTGAACGTACGTCAGTGGACGCATCTTTTTGCCAACTGGAAAAAGATTTCGAGTGTGAAAGTTTTTGCCTATTCTACAACTAGAGTTTATGTACGTAAATATGCTTTGTGGATAAATCCATAATCAGCAGTTGCAAAACCACCGTGCGCTAGCAGATCTCAGTACATCCAATAATAGTATGAAAATCCAGTATATCTTGGGTCCAAATATAATTTTGATTTTGTCTTTAGATTCCTGTCTGTGTTAATAGAAATAAAACGCTTAAATCATTAGAATCAGGTTCAGTTCTCTGATAAGGAGGAAGGATAAGAATAAGTTTAACTTTTAAGATATATATATATATATATAAAGTTTTATATAAAAATCACCAACGAACATGATTTTGCTTCACTATAAATTGTAATTGCGCTTGTAAATTGACACAAAATGGGCAAAAGCCTACGACACCCGGTATTCCCAGCCGGTCACCCATGCAAGTACTAACCGAGCCCGACGTTGCTTAACTTCCGAGATCAGACGAGATCGGGTGTATTCAACGTGGTATGGTCGTAGGCGACAGCGACCATCATTTGTAACAGCTTTAAACCTCGATTGAACGCTTCATTGCACTACTGCGAAAAAGCAGTATAAAAGAGCGAATAGTATGTTGAACCGTCGCCTACGACCATACCACGTTGAATACACCCGATCTCGTCTGATCTCGGAAGTTAAGCAACGTCGGGCTCGGTTAGTACTTGCATGGGTGACCGGCTGGGAATACCGGGTGTCGTAGGCTTTTTCGTTTTAGCCTTCAAAAATTTTACAGTTGTTTATTTGCGCTGTCAAATTATAAATAACTCTTCCTGATCAATATTTATATTTTTATACATAATATATAACCCGTGCCTCGCATGCGACGGCGGATTTTTCCGTTTAACCCCAACTTTCGGGTTCGTCCAAAGTCGACGTTTTTTCGCTTAGTAGTCTATTTATGTTTCACGCTGTGAAGAGGAACTATAATAGTCATTTGATAACCATAAGTATGATGAGTTCGTATTTTTTTTGAGCATGTACCTGGTAGGTGAAGGAAGATGCAAGGAGTTGTTACGTGAGCCACCGTGCACCGGCGAGGCGTCCAGCAGACCTCTCGCATATAATCACCATCCTTCACGGAGTTCGAACCTGCGTAACTTCAAGCGTATTACCAACGCTTTACGGACTGAGCAATCCTGTTTCATAAAACTTGTCCTAGTCCGAGGCCTGATTCCGATTCTAATTTTTCTTGAGTGATTTTCACTTGTTAAATTTGTCTTTTTACAAAGGGGAATCGAGAGTCAAACGCAAAAACGAATAGGGCCCAAAACGGATCCCTAAGGAAATCCTTGCAAAACTAAGTTTCAGATTGCTGACCACGGAAAACGAAATTATGAATAAGGTTGAAAACAGATGGTGTGATTAGTGAGAGTTTTGTTCGATATTCTATAATATAATTGGATGTTCTTGAGCAATACATGATTTGAGTAGGTTGCATTTTTAGGGTTATTTTGTTTCAATCTTGCGTTTTACGTCAGTACAACGCTGCGCATGTGTTTCTTCACGTTTTCCAACACAAACGAATAGACATAGACATATTTATTTTGACCTCACCTTCGCAACAAAACAAGAACACGTATAATACACAGAGATAACCTATAATAAGGTTTAAAACGTAAAACTAGCCTACGTGTTCAATCACCCAAAAATCATAAATTCAACTATTCGCAAGAAAACAGACACACGATGTTAATCGGGCGTTTCATGTTGTCGTGGTGCTTGAAAATATGTGTAAACAAACAGCAAATTAAAAACACAATTGGCCAAATTATATGACGCATTCGGGCTTGCTCGCGTTTGCCTGTGATACTATGACGGGGTGAAAACAACCTATGGTGCCCCAAAGGATTTTGAAGGAGGAGAAAATTTGGGGAAATACGGTAAAATGTCGTTACTCATAACAATAATGGGTGCCATAAACGAGCATAAAATGTTAAAATCAAGTTAGTTTTGCATTTATTGTGGTGGTAATGGTTTTCTTTTGAAATTTGAGATAGGATTTCGCATACTGCATATCGACTTGTGAACTTCGCGTATCCCACTATGAAACATAGTGTATGTACGTATGAAACGTACTTCTTTCTAAACAGTTGTATATGTCCATTGGTAGATGAGAATATATTTTGCAGAAAAAAGTCAAACAGCAAACTTCTTCATATCACAACTGTGCTTTTGCCGGTTGTTAATATCCATTGTCCAATTGCTGGTGCAGGATAGGTAGGTAACACGTGCAACAAATCCCCTAAATGAGACAACGCAAGGATAACCGTCCTTGGTGGCGACTGGCTTGTTCTGACTTTTGTTGCTGATGTTTTTGATAGCAATTTTGCTACTTCGCTCTACCAGACTTGTACGTACTTTTAATAGAAATATTGCGCTTGTCAGCATTCTACGCGTTCCGTGGGTCTTTTGTAGATAGATTTCTCGACTCATAACATAACACGTAAAAGCGACAATAAATGCCTTCGTTGTTTGCGTTATTCGTATGCAGAACACAGACGCACGGAACTAGTATTATCCGCTAGCTCGCATAGCAAACTTTTCGTTGCGTTGGGAAACTTCGGTTAAAAACGAACGCAAGAGCGTATTTCGGCTCTAATTCTATCGCACTTAAAGTTATCAAAAGACCTATAGTTCTTCTTCACAGCGTGAAACATAAATAGACTACCAAACGAAAAAACGTTGACGTTAGACGAACCGGAAAGTTGGGGTTAAACGAAAAAATCCGTCGTCGCGTGCGAGGCACGAGTTATATATTATGTATTACAAAATATAAATATAGATCAGGAAGAGTTATTTATAATTTGACAGCGCAAATAAACAATTCTAAAAATTTTATTGGCTAAACGAGAAAGCCTACGACACCCGGTATTCCCAGCCGGTCACCCATGCAAGTACTAACCGAGCCCGACGTTGCTTAACTTCCGAGATCAGACGAGATCGGGTGTATTCAACGTGGTATGGTCGTAGGCGACGGCCTAGCGTACTATTCGGTCTTTTATACTACTTTTTCTCAGTTGTGCAATGAAGCGTTCAATCGAGGTTTAAAAATTTTTACAAATGATGGGCGCTCTCGCATACGACCATACCACGTTGAATATTTTGCGTCAAAAATTTCATGTTACAAATATAATTTGGTGTCTCGTTTGCTTTTACAATTTTCTGTGAAGTAGTATTTCAAGGTTCTTTCCTGAATGCCAAATATTTTAAGTTAGGTATAATTTCATTGTTATTGTGAAGCAAAATCATGTTGCTTGTTTATTGAAACTAATTCCCGTAGTTTTATTATAGTTTGAACGTGTAGATTTGTCTAGCCTGAAGGACCTTGCATAGTTTGGTGAAGAATTGCATAGCAATTATGTTTTATTTGATCCAACGCTGCTGCAGTACACGTTACCGATCGAATTCATATTAGAGGTAGGTGTTCATGAACTGACCATCCAAATATTTGGGGCGATTCGGACTTTGCATACCACTACATATGCATTATCTTAAAAGTTCCAAGTGGCGATATACAATAACTTCACCCGGCAACGATATTGGAGCGGTCTCTGAATTTATACATCGGTTGTGTTTTAATTGAGTTTGAGAAAATGTTACCCAACTTGTCCTAATCAAAGTCTGATTTAATAATTTTATGAGTGACATTGTTCGTTTATTTTTTATTTTATTTTTTTATTTTGCACATTTAGGAATCTAAAGTGTAAATCAAAAATAAATTGCGCTGTATTGAGACGAAACAGACATCACTTCTCCCGCATAGTCGCTTGCGAAATGCGAATTTCCGATCCTGGCGCAGATTGGTGTTTCCTTGCATTATGTTGCGTACTGTATATTTGTGGTCTTTGCGGTTAAATTAAAAAGTATGGGCAGTGGTGCAAGTTTGTTTGTGATCACTACAGAGCTACAGGCTATACATGAAGCGATTTTTCAATGTTAGAGCCGACTTATAGTCTATTAAAAATTCCTCTGCTACTTAGCTGGGCTATCAACAGACTTCACTGCTCGTGCAGCGCTCAATTTTCCGTGCTTTAGTTGTTAAGTTAGATATACTGATACCTAAATAGCGCTTAGAATAGTGAACTTTGTTTCTATCAATTCTAGTCGCTAGTATCAATTCTAGGTAGACCCTTCATGGATCGGAGATGACAGTAGATTATAGCGCAAAACATAACAATTTTCAATATTTTCCAACGATATGTAACGTTAATTTACAGACTTCGAAATGGACGGCCTAGTGGCTATTTAAAAGTTGAATTGCCCAGGCTGGACCGTCCCAGACATGCTGGGACTCCACTGCGCAGTGCGAGTGAAAGTATCAAAGACTGTGCACTGTGTGTGCAATGAAGCAGAAACAAGTGATGTCGAAGACGGATTAACTTGGATTCTACTGTTCGCGTCCCGCAAACAAGAGCAGAATCTGCCAGTGAGACCTTTTCAATGTACGATGAAAATACACCAAATAGTCTGACCAGACATTTTAAAATTTATGTATTTTGAAGCAGCCTGTAGGGGTGAGTCAGTCATATATGAATATATCGTCTTGTTGTTTGAGTGTCGGCTTTAGAATTAACGAAAGTTGGTCTCAATGAGGTTTCAGGCGCATATTTATTTTCGGAAAAATAGGATTTCAAAGTCTGAATTGGCCATTATAGGTGTGATTAATAGTGCTGCAGGCCGAAAGCGAGCGGAACATTTCGAAATTTTCTATATTGAAGGCGCTCAAAATAACATTCTACGATTTTTTTTATTCGATGGGGGAGGGCGCACAGCATCCTGCTTCCCCGTAAATACGGTATGCCAGTATTCAACTTTTGTGTACCTTTATATAAACGTATTGACAATATCAGAATATAGACTAGTAGTGTCTAAATTCCTAGCTTATAAAAGCTAACTAGTTGGTTTATTTTGAATCGATAACTAGGCAATGGTTTCAAGTGTTGTTAAATATTTTTGTGCGATCATATTGAATCGACATCATTTTTGTTACACAGGTGAAACAGCAATGTTATATCACCTGGGCTGGACCTACTGCCAACAAAGGATGTGTGGAGTCAGTTCAGCATAAAACGACAGGGGGGAAAAACTTTTGCTGATATGAGCTTTAATGAGCTCGTTAACGATTTTATAAATTTGTTTGAAATACATTTAGATATGGATCGGCTTCACACGATTGTGCGTAGGCCGCAATACGCGTTTGTGTAGGTTGCGTCTTTTCTAGGTTTGTTTTATTTTACTCTTGTGTTTTGCGCAAGCGCATAATGCATTTCCTTACGTTTCTAATAAAACTAAACCTTTGCTATGCAAGTTAACGGAGAGTGTTCGTTTCCTTCGACCCGAATTTATTTTTGATTTACAATTTAGATTCCTATCGATGCAAAATAAAAGAGCAATTTAGAAGAAGAATGTCACCCACGAAATTATTAAATAGGACTCAAGCCTCTTATTAGGAGAAATAAATTTTCTTGAACTCAATTACGACAAAAAATATTTCAATTACACTCTGCATAAATTCAGCCAATCTCGTTGCCGAGCGTAGTTATTGGATATTGTCGATTTGAATTCTTACAATAGTAAATATGTACACGTCTGCAAAACCCGAATCCGCCCAAATATTTCGAAGGTAAGTTCATGAAGTCCTCCAAAATGAATTCGATCGATAAGATGTACTGCAGTAGCGTTGTTGCTCGGATCAAATAAAATATAGTTGCTATGCAAGTCTTCACCAAACTCTGCAAAGTCCTTTATGCTAGATGAACTATAACACAACTACGGGAATTGGTTTGATAAACAATAAACATGAATTTGCTTCACAATAACTTAGTAATTATAAATAAATAACAATATTTGGCATTCTGGAAGAAACCTCAAAATAAAGTATTTCACAGAAAATGGTAAAAACAAATGAGACAGCAAATTATATTTGTAACATCAAATAAAGTAAAGCCTACTACACACGATATTCCCAGCCGGTCACCCATGCAAGTACTAACCGAGCCCGACGTTGCTTAACTTCCGAGATCGGGTGTATTCAACGTCGTATGGTCGTAGGCGAGAGCGCCCATCATTTGTCAAATTTTTAAACCTCCATTGAACGCTTCATTGCACTACAGCGAAAAAATAGTATAAAAAAGCGAATAGTATGATAAACCGTCGCCTACGACCATACCACGTTGAATACACCCGATCTCGTCTGATCTCGGAAGTTAAGCAACGTCGGGCTCGGTTAGTACTTGCATGGGTGACCGGCTGGGAATACCGGGTGTCGTAGGCTTTTCGTTTAGCCAATAGAATTTTTAGAATTGTTTATTTGCGCTGTCAAATTATAAACAACTCTTCCTGATCAACATTTATATTTTGTAATACATAATATATAACTCGTGCCTCGCACGCGACGACGAATTTTTTCGTTTAACCCCAACTTTCCGGTTCGTCCAACGTCAACGTTTTTTCGTTTGGTAGTCTATTTATGTTTCACGCTGTGAAGAGGAACTATAAGTCATTTGATAACCATAAGTGTGACAGAATCAGGACCGAAATACGCTCTTGCGTTCGTTTTTAACCGAAGTTTCCCAACGCAACGAAAAGTTTGCTATGCGAGCTAACGGATAATGCTAGTTCCGTGCGTCTGTGTTCTGCATACGAATAACGCAAACAACGAAGGCATTTATTGTCGCTTTTACGTGTTATGTTATGAGTCGAGAAATCTATCTACAAAAGACCCACGGAACGCAATGCGATGACCGTGTAGAATGCTGACAAGCGCAATATTTCTATTAAAAGTACGTACAAGTCTGGTAGAGCGAAGTAGCAAAATTGCTATCAAAAACATCAGCAACAAAAGTCAGAACAAGCCGGTCGCCACCAAGGACGGTTATCCTTGCGTTGTCTCATTTAGGGGATTTGTTGCACGTGTTACCTACCCTGCACCAGCAATTGGACAATGGATATTAACAACCGGCAAAAGCACAGTTATGATATGAAGAAGTTTGCTGTTTGACTTTTTTCTGCAAAATATATTCTCATCTACCAATGGACATATACAACTGTTTAGAAAGAAGTACGTTTCATACGTACATACACTACGTTTCATAGTGGGATACGCGAAGTTCACAAGTCGATATGCAGTATGCGAAATCCTATCTCAAATTTCAAAAGAAAACCATTACCACCACAATAAATGCAAAACTAACTTTATTTTAACATTTTATGCTCGGATATGGCACCCATTATTGTTATGAGTGATGACATTCTACCGTATTTCCCCAAATTTTCTTTTCTTCCAAAAGCCTTTGGGGTACCATAGGTTGTTTTCACCCCGTCATAGTATCACAGGCAAACGTGAGCAAGCCCGAATGCGTCATATGATTTGGCCATTTGTGTTTTTAATTTGCTGTTTGTTTACACATATTTTCAAGCACCACGACAACATGAAACGCCCGATTAACATCGTGTTTCGGTTTTCTTGCGAATAGTTGAATTTATGATTTTTTGGGTGATTGAACACGTAGGCTAGTTTTACGTTTTAAACCTTATTATAGGTTATCTCTGTGTATTATATGTGTTCTTGTTTTGTTGCGAAGGTGAGGTCAAAATAAATATGTCTATGTCTATTCGTTTGTGTCACTAATCACGCCATCTGTTTTCAACCTTATTCATAATTTCGTTTTCCGTGGCCAGCAATCTGAAACTTAAGTTTTGCAAGGATTTCCTCAGGGATCAGTCTATATTCGTCCTTCGGTCCTATTCGTTTTTGCGTTTGACTCTCGATTCCCCTTCCCTCGATTCTCGGACTGGGACAAGTTTTATGAACCAGGATTTCTCAATCCGTAAAGCGTTGGTAATACGCTTAAAGTTACGCAGGTTCGAAACCTGTGAAGGATGGTGATTATATGTGAGAGGTCTGCTGGACGCCTCGCCGATGCACAGTGGCTCACGTAACAACTGCTTACGACTTCCTCCACCTACCAGGTACAAGCTCAGAAAAAAATACGAACTTATCGTACTTATGGTTATCAAATGACTTATAGTTCCTCTTCACAGCGTGAAACATGAATAGACTACTAAACGAAAAAACGTTGACTTTGGACGAACCCGAAAGTTGGGGTTAAACGAAAAAATCCGCCGTCGCATGCGAGGCACGAGTTATATATTATGTATAACAAAATATAAATAATGGTCAGAAGGAGTTATTTATAATGTGACAGCGCAAATAAACAACTGTAAAATTTTTAAAGGCTAAAAGGAAAAAGCCTACGACACCCGGTATTCCCAGCCGGTCACCCATGCAAGTACTAACCGAGCCCGACGTTGCTTAACTTCCGAGATCAGACGAGATCGGGTGTATTCAACGTGGTATGGTCGTAGGCGACGGTTCAGCATACTATTCGCTCTTTTATACTATATTTTCACTGTAGTGCAATGAAGCGCTCGGTCGAGGTTTAAAATCGTTGCAAATGATGGTTGCTTTCGCCTACGACCACACCACGTTGAGTACACCCGATCTCGGAAGGTACCCCGCCGAAGGTACCCCCTTCATGGAACTGAGATGACAGTAGATTATAACGTAAAACATAACAGTTTTCAATATTTTTCAACGATATGTAACGTTAATTTACAGACTTCGAAATGGATGGCCAAGTGGCTATTTAAAAGTTGAATTGGCCAGGCTGGACTGCGGAAGACATGCTGGGACTCCACTGTGCAGTGCGAGTGAAAGTATCAAAGACTGTGCACTGTGTGTGAAATGAAGTGATGTCGAAGATGGACTAACTTGGATCCTACCGTTCGTGTCCAGCAAACAAGAAAAGAATGTGCCAGTGAGACCTTTTCAATGTACGATGAAACTACACCGAGTACTCTGACCAAACATTTTAAATTTATGTATTTTGTATCAGCCAGTAGGGTCTGACATAGATGAATATTCAGCCTTGTTGTTGAAGTGCGGGGTTTATAATTGCCCTAACCTAAATGGGTCTCAATCGGGTGTCAGGCGCATTTTTTGGAAAAATAGGATTTCAATGTCTAAATTGGCTATTATAAGTGTGATTAGTATTGCTGCACACCGATAGAGAGCGAAAAATTTCGAAGTTTTCTACGTTAAAGGCGCTCAGAATGACATTCTACGATTTTTTTCGTTGAGGGAGGGCGCGCAGCATCCTGCTTCCCCGTAAAAACGGTATGCCAGTATTCAACTCTTGTGTAACTTTATATAAACGTATTGACAATATCAGAATATAGTCTAGTAATGTCTGAATTCCCAGCTTTTAAAAACTAACTAGTTGGTTGATTTTGACTCGATAACTAGGCAATGGTTCCAAGTGTTATTAAATATTTTGTGCGATCATATTGAATCGACATCATTTTTGTTACACAGATGAAACAGCAATGTTATATCACCTGGACTGGACCTACTGCCAACAAAGGATGTCTGGAGTCAGTTCAGCATAAAACGACAGGGGGACAAATACTCTTGCTGAATTGAGCTTTATGAGCTTGTTAACGATTTTAAAAATTTGTTTGAAATACTTTTAGATATGTATCGGCTTGACATGATTGTGCATAGACCGCAATACACGTTTGTGTAGGTTGCGTCTTTTCTAGTTTTGTTTTATTTTACCCTTGTGTTTTATGCAAGCGCATATTGCTCTGCATGCATTTTATTACGTTTTCCAATAAAACCGAAGGTTTGCTATACAAGCTAACGGAGAGTGTTCGTTTTTTGTGTGCGTTTGTGCTTTGCAGGCATGTGATTGGTAAGACAATTCCACGTGTATTGTGGCCGTAAAAGAGAAGCAACTAACTCTCGCAAAAACTAATCGATTTCAAAAAACATATTTCGTTATTTCCTCCAACTGTGTGCTTTTCTGTGGAACATAATTAGGAATGAGCTTAATTATTCATTTAATCACGTATGTATCATTTCGAAATTGATTAAAGTTTTTGTAAAGTTTCAATGTCGTTTTTTTCAAATTGTCTTCTTTATTCATTTTTTATTAAAGTGTTATATTTAGAATGCATTTTTCAAGGATGAAAATTTTCGTTGTAAGGAATTGAATAGTTATTCTGACTCGTTACAATGGAATTGATCAGCTCAATTAAAACTAGCTCAATAATCAGATCTTCTGTTTTCAAGGGTATGATGAACTTTGATTTCGATAGCCAACGATCTAAAAATCCTAATGTCAAGAGTTCCACAGGGGTCGATTTGGTCCCGAATTTATTTTTAAATCTACACTTTAGATTTCCCCCTGTGCAAAAAAACCAATTTAAAACGACAATGCCCCTCGCGAAATTTTTAAATCGGACACAGGCCTCTGATTAGTAGAAGCTGGGTTAAATTTTCTTAAACCTAATAATGACAAAAAATATTTCAATTATACTCTGCATAACTTCAGATACGACATCAATCTTGTTGCCGAGCGTAGTTATTGGATATTGTCGATTGGAATTCTTACGATAGTACAGGTCTGCAGAGCCCGAATCAGCCCAAATATTTCGAAGGTAAGTTCACGAAGACCCCTAAAATGAATTCGATCGATAAGATGTACTGCAGCAGCGTTGTTGTTCGGATCAAATAAAATATAGTTGCTATGCAAGTCTTCACCAAACTCTGTAAAGCCCTCTACGCTAGATAAACTATAACACAACTACGGGAATTAGTTTGATAAACAACAAACATGAATTTGCTTCACAATAGCTTAGTAATTATAAATAAATAACAATATTTGGCATTCCGGAAGAAACCTCAAAATAAATTATTTCACAGAAAATAGTAAAAACAAATGAGACAGCAAATTATAATTGTAACATCAAGTAAAGAAAAAAAGCCTACGACAACCGGTATTCCCAGCCGGTCACCCATGCAAGTACTAACCGAGCCCGACGTTGCTTAACTTCCGAGATCAGACGAGATCGGGTGTATTCAACGTGGTATGGTCGTAGGCGACGGTTCAGCATACTATTCGCTCTTTTATACTATATTTTCACTGTAGTGCAATGAAGCGCTCGGTCGAGGTTTAAAAATCGTTGCAAATGATGGTTGCTT
>OZ023142.1:18715914-18856914 GCA_963675895.2 Styela plicata | reverse complement strand
ATACATCTACTCTAATATTCCCGGTCACAGAAGCAGTATTTTCGCTGCGGCTTAGTTTAGTTTTCAGAACCTGTATGCCTGGTAAACAATCCCTAAATATTACTACCCTCTGTCGGAACAAACAGACTTAACAAGTACTAAATAAGTTGTACTAGAAAATATGGTAACTATCAAACGAGGATGCTTTAAGATCTCAGTTCAAGCGCACACCCTGACCTCCTAGAAAAAACGTCATTAGTTTTCGAAATTTTTTATTCTACATATTTCCAGATATCAATATTTTTTTTCAAATTTAGTAACATAACACATTACCTTCAGGCAAAACGTAAAACTGCGACCTGATCACTGACATCATATTCTTCCCTGTAGAGCAATTCGTTCCCAATACATACCACATTAAATAACCCGTACAGGTATAAATAAATTGCTGAAAAATGAGGCATATATATTTTGTAGTCTCGTGAGAATCTAGTATCCATTTTATTTTGTCTCTAGGTCTGATCCGACTGCTACTAGGACCTAGTTTAACATCACTACGATTCACTAAACAGCCTTTATGACGACCATAGAATAGTATGAGGTCACAATGATGCGCAAACCAGAATTTTGACGCCATCACTAAGGCCACGTTAGCATTAACTTGGTTAGTTTAGTTTATTTCGGATTGGCTGGTTTACCTGCGAAGAAAGGTTTGCGGTGTGACTATTCAGTTTACCACGAAGGATTGAATAGTGCATGCTCTGGACAATATATTACTTTTTTATCCTATTTCGAAGCAATTCTGAAGCATCAACAAAGATTGAAGATCATGAAATCTCGACTTCGCACCAATTGCAATTTTGCCACATTCATTCGAAAACAATAACTTTAATTCGTGATATAATCGCTTTTTCATTTGTTTGCAGAATTGCTCATAAACCTCAAACCTTGCCCTTATTAAAATATTTTTCATCAAAGCGATTTTTAACCTCATATACAAATAGCTGTTGATTAGTGCTCCTCCAAACCATATTCAAAGGGTGAATATATATATATATATGTTTTTAAATAATTGGTTTATATTTTTATATTGAATGGAACGCCTTAGAGCACTTTGCATCGCTATGCGTTCTAGATTTTTATTCTATGTTTACTGTGATTGGTTTTTAATTCTATTTGTTACTTTTTCAAGCGTTGTTTGAATAAATATTCTTTTTTGTCATAAAAATTTAGGATATTAGCTTTTAGAGGTATCCGGGATTTCCCATGGCACCTGCTCATAACTTCAGATATTTGCTACACAGACACCACTTACTTCGCTATATTGGTTCTTTTGGATTCTATGAGGACGTGATTTTTCTCAAAAACGGTAAAGATAGCGATTTTAGTAATGTGAAGCACTAGACAAAAAAATTGGTTAGCCTAAGTTCACCTAAATTCCATAAAATGCACCATACTTTTTTTGGAAATGATATCGGTCAATTATGCTTAAAATGAAATAGTTTTGAGCGAAATTTGAGATTTAATTTGATATTAAATTGATAGTTTTTAATATTTTTAGCCTCCGGCGCCCGTTGTGATGTCATATTTTGATTGAAAGATGTCAAAGCTCGCCTGGTCTGTTCGGACGCCAGTTTTTATACACGATTCTCAAGAGTGCAAGTTGCGCGATAGGAATTCGAATCGTCGGACGCCATTTTGTATACGTCGACGTGTGACGGTCTGAAGAATATCGTCAAAAAATAGTAATTTTTTGAAGCTGAGTCATTCATGGATCGCGCGGTAGAGGAATCGGATAGCATGAAACTCGAATACTGCGAGAGAAAAGCCGATAATACAGCTTAGCCTTAAGGCGAATCACAGCCTCTTCGATGAATACCAGTAGCCTACGTAGTCGAGTGTAAATATACCGTTTACTAGTCGGAGCTTGAGATCTTTGACGGACTGTTCAAACGATTATTCATTTGGAATGACATGATTGGTTGCAAATGTCGTAACCAGAGGCAGGGGCGGCGAAAGCTCTAAAACTCTAAAGGGAGAGATTTGAAAAGTCAAGATAGAAATATTTTACTTTTTCTTCAAATGTGATTTATACATATTTTGCGAGAAATCTCCATTTTGGAACAAAAAACGTAAACAAAAAAGATTTCCGCCGGAAGCGCGCAAAAATTTTGCATATAATTAAATTTTAAAATAATGTTTGAAATCTTTTAGAGACTGCCCCGCTCAAAGCTTACGGGCTATATGTCCCTCGGAAGTGACCGGAGGCTATGTTCAAGAGCATAATATATGTCTGAGGCGCCCAGTTAGCTCAATCGCTAAAACCGTTGGAAATACGCTTCGAGCTACGCATGTCACGAGTTCGAATCCCGTAAGGGACGATGATTATATGTGGAAGGTTCACTGCACGGTGGACGGTGCACGGTGGTTCACGTAAGCACTGTTTACGGCTTCCTCCACCAACCAGGTCCACGCACAGAGAAAATTGGAAATATGAAAGTCAAAAACGTTCATCCCGATCCGGAAATGGTATCTGCTCGAGAGGTCATGGTTCTCCTTATGGCTAAGCTGAATTTTCGGCTTTCCTCTCCAGCAGGATAAAAATGAAATCCTATCCTGATAACTGAGGGTAATATCGACCGAACCGAAAAGATCACATTTTTGCAACAGACCTAACCCTATTCGTCTTCAAGTAGCCGCCGGTAGTTGTTAAGAGCGATTTACTCACATGAGTGGTTATTAGTAATATACTTGATAAAAAAGATTTTAGTGAAATTCTTTTGACTGTGGTGGGAACGCGACATTCGGGGGTTCGTGTAAATAGTAAATTTAATGAAACTTTGTTTCATTCTTGTGTGATCAAGGAAGTGGAAAATTCGGTTGAATATCTTAAAATTCACGTGTCATGAAATATATGTCATTAAAGATGTGAACACCATAATTTCCTTTCTAAATATAATCTATAATCCGGACTAACTAACTTATTTAAGATATTTGACTTGCCGACTAGAAAAGACAGGATATACTGTAGCGCATATAATGTTGTCATAACTTGCTCGTTAAGATTTCGAACTATGAAATCATTGAAAACTTGCACTTCGCCAATATTAGCATTTAATACTTTAAAAAATATGAAATAACTCACATAGGAAATATTTTATATTAAACAGCAGTAAAAATACGTATTGTGAAACTGCAGTACGGCTTGGGAAATGGGAGAAGAATACGTCGTTCTTAGGTTTCAAGTTATTCTATCTTATGACTACCTAGGAGCAACACCTACTCTACCTAATAACCATAATACCAATTCACCTGGTTCAAGACTTGTAGCAGTATTTCACTTTGCCACCTATGTCGACTCAAAACATAAAACACGCATGAACATTGAAAATGGTATATCCCAATTAAAATTTTTCGCGCAAAATAGTTTAGGTGATATGATGGGGAATTCACAAATTAATCGTAAACTATGTCAATGTGATTGCATGTTAATGCGCAAAAATGCTTTTTTTAAGATATATAATAAGTAGGCCACTAGTGCCAGTCACACATACTTTCTCAAAATACATTTGAACGATTTTCTCTCACTGAGATGCTCTACCCAACCGGAAATTTATTTTGTTACGCACACTACTCAAACAAATGTTTTGACACAAATTTTCTTACTGGGAGACCCAATCATTTAATTTTGTGAATTACAGGACCAGCCCTGACCTCGCCTCGACGGAGACTGTTTTTAAAATTTTTTCTCGGTATTCAGAAAGTCACTTATTTTAAGAGGGTTCTACAGTGTATACATTCAACAACAATGGTATTGGTCACTGCCAATAGCGTTTTCCAAGTAGGGAATAGTTTGATTTACCCCACCTTTCTCGCCGACCCTGAATCGAATGGCCTTCTAAGTGTTCCTAGGTTCGAGAATCTTAATTTTCGAAACATTTTCACGGTTCCGGTGCGATTTTAGGCTATTTTATTTCGCTATTAAATAACAAAACTCGTGCTGGGTACAAAATGTTATGTGCAGCACCCATTATGATTCGGCCGCAATTTTTTTTTCAATCTTACCGAGTCCCATGAAGGGAAACGCGTCCCATTGTGGCGCAATCGTACATAGTTTACATTTGAAATTGAATTTCTGATTAAGTGAAAGACAAAGGTTATTACGAGTCATAATATCTGTGTGATTTTAATCATAATTGGTTATATGGTACTAAAAGCTAAACTTCATGCGACCCAGTTCCAAGTACTCACCGGTACAGTACTGGACGAAAGCCGGGAGAGATGTTAAATCCTATCCCACAGACTAACGCTGTAGGGCTGGTCACGAGTTCAGAGTTGCGTAATGAAAGAGCCAGCAATCCGCCACTCCGCATTACCACGTTTTGTTCATTAACCTCAAAGCAGGCCTGTTGTGGCTATATCATGATGACATAATAAAATGACAAAAAGGGAACCTTTTGATCGGTCACTCATTAAGCTCATTGGATGAAAATGACATACGCTGGTTGGGTGAAAATACCTTGTTTCCTATACTATTTTTTGACACTGCCAACATAAGTTGATCAATAATCTCTCTTTTCTATCACTTTGATCCCAACTCTCCACCCCAACATTCCCAAGCAATTGTATTGAGCCAACCTCAGGAAAAATCTCAGGAAATAAATTGGCGTTTGATTTATATGAAAGAAAACAAAAATTCCTATTACACTAATTATGAAGATTGGATGCTTTGGGGTGGAAATGCCATTTTTTCACCAACCCGCTTCGATGGAAATCCTCAAGAAGGTTGATCGTTCATCAGAACACGTTGCATCGCAGGTGAAATGGCCTCAGGTTTAAGCACCACCAATTCCGGCTCATTTGATTTTATGCGAGGGACATGCTGCACTCTTCGTCGGTGCATGGTTCACGTAAGCACTGCTTATGGCTTCCTTTACCAACCAGGTCCATGTGCAGGAAAATAGAGAAATATGATAAGCTAACAACTTTCATCATGATTTAGAAATGGTGTCTACACGAGAGGTTGTGGTTCGCCATATGATTAAGCTGTGTTCTCAGCTTTCCTTTCCCGCAAGATAAAATGAAATCCTATCCTATAAATTGAATGTGATTCCGTGCAAAGCCGGAGGAGGATCTTCCAATACGAGGCCAAGAGATAGTGATGAAAAATAGTCGCGCAAAGTCAGTAAATCTAACTACAACGTATTTTTTTGACGCGCCTTTGTTAACGCAGCATTCGCGGCGATTTTTTCGTAGGTCCTCACAATTATGTCGCCGTTGCCAAATTTGCATCACTTATGTGCTTTGAAGTTGGACAGGTATATTCGGAGACGAATATTACGTTTCTGTTTCATTGCCTGATAAACAATCCCTAAATATTACTACCCTGTGTCGGAACAAATAAACTTATCAAGTATTTAATAAGTTGTACTAGAAAATATGGTAACTATCGAACTTCAAGATCTCATCCCAAGCGCCCAGACCACCTCGAAAGAAACGTCGTTAGTTTTCGATATTTTTTATTCTTCATTTCCGCAATTCGATAAGATTTTTTTAGTTAGGTTCAGTTAGGGTGTCATCCCTAATCCAAGTCCCGAGGATCTCGTTACCGGTGGGATGTGATAAGCTTGAACTGACATAGACATATTTATTTCGAATTCACCAAGAGTCACAACAGAACAAACAAACACACAATCATCGCCGGGGAGATTCAGGGGATCACGTAAAACTGCGAACTGATCATTGATTGACATCAAATTCTTTCCTGTACAGCAATTCGTTTCCAATGCATAAAACATTACAATAACCAGTACAATTATAGTTATGAATAAATTTCTGAAAAACAAAGCATATATATTTTGTACTCTCGTGAGAATCTTGTATCCATTTCATTTTGTCTATAGGTCTGACCGATTGCTACTAGTACAACTCACTAAGGAGCCATTATGATGATGTATGACGTTACAATGATGCCGAAAATCCGAATTTGGACGCCATCACTAAGGCCACGTTAGCATGAACTTGGTTAAGATATGTATGACGTCACAATGATGCCGAAAATCCGAATTTGGACGCCATCACTAAGGCCACGTTAGCATGAACTTGGTTAAGTTGGTGGATTTCGGATTGACTGGTTTACCTGCAAAGGAAGGTTTGAGGTGTGTCTACCACGAAGGATTACACAGCTGAATAACATCTGGAATATGGGATAATAATTTGTTAATACTTTAAATAAGACTAAAAGAATTCGTTCGAAATCAAGACAGTCATCTAAATCATCAGATTGTCAGCTAAAGTGATAAGAATCAAATCGTGAGTCAATCAATATTTAAGACGGGATGGGTGGACTGTGTTAGGCTAGATGGTAGATGATAATCTAGGACTGGCATCGTAAATTACGTCATGTAGAATATGGGCTGAATGCAATGCAGATTTTTCTATGTAGGTGTGCAATAGGTCTGGTTCCTTGCACATGATACAACTTTAATTATCATACTGACGAATCATACTGTGATTAGTTACCGTTGCAAACGTTATCTGCGTTAATTATGATTTACAGACGTGAGCAATCATGTCCCTGCTGTATGAGATATGAAACTCGCTGAGGCGCATACTGACACATGCTGCATGGAACTGGGTAATTTTCTCATTTTTCAATGGCAAGTCTTGAATAAAAGCATCTGCCAATCACCTAACAATAAATGTCATAAAGCTACGCTAAGGTGAAACAACCAACTACACCCTAGGTGGAAACATTCCATTTGGGACGAAACTACGGTACAGCGCAATGAATGGTGCCTGTTCTGAACGATCTATTACTTTTTTTCATCCATTGCAAAATTCATTCTGAAGCATCATCAAAGATTGGACATCGGGGAATCTCGACTTCGCACCAATTGCAAACCTTGTCACATTAATTCGAAAACAATAAATTTAATACGTGAGATAATCTCTTTTTTATTTGTTTGCAGAATTGCTCATGAACCTCAAACTTTGCCCTTCTTTAAAATGTTTTTCACCAAAGCGTTTTTAACCATATTTAAAGATAGCTATTGATTAGTGCTGCTCCCAACTCTATTTAAAGGGCGAATCATAATATAGATATATATTAAATAATTGATTTATATTTTTATATTGAATTGAACGCCTAAATGTTCTTTGCATCACTATGCATTCTTTAAGCCTTTTGTTCTATGCTTTCTGCGATCGGTTTTAATTCTATCTGTTACTTTTCAAGCGTTGTTTGAATAAATATTTTTTTTATCATAAAAATTTATGATAATGGCTTTTAGAGGTATCGCCCATGGTACCTACTCAGACCTACTTGCTACACATACACCGGATACAGCCCATTTCACTTTGCTATATTGGTCCTTTTGAGTGATAAGAGGACGTGATTTTCTCAAATAACGGTAAAGATAGCAATTTTAGTAATTTAAAGCAC
Organism: Styela plicata; assembly: GCA_963675895.2. Classification (NCBI taxonomy): domain Eukaryota; kingdom Metazoa; phylum Chordata; class Ascidiacea; order Stolidobranchia; family Styelidae; genus Styela; species Styela plicata. Next base: position 18,849,491 of record OZ023142.1, on the reverse strand, counting down.
TAGGCGAAAATTGGTTAGCCTCAGTTCACCTGAATATCATAAAAGGCAACGTAATTTTGGAAATGATATCGCCCAAGTCTGCTTAAAATGAAATAGTTTCGAGCAAAATTTAGGTTTTACTTTGATAATAAAGTGATAGTGTTTATTATTTTTAGCCTTCGGAGCCTGGTATGACCTCGTATTTTGATCACCGATCTCAAGCTCGACACCGGTTGGACGCCATTTTGTATACGCGATTCACAGGAGCGCGAGTTGTGGAATAGGAATTCGAAACGTCGGACGCAATTTTGTGTACGTTGACGTGTGACTGTCAGAAAAATATCACCAAAAAATCGTTATTTTTTAAAGATGAGTCATCGCGCACAGATACAAAATGAAATTTCTGACTGGGATAGGATAGGATGAAACTCTTATACTGCGAGAGAAAATCCGACAATACAGATTGACCTTAAGGCGAATCACAACCTCTCCGGTAAATACCAGTAGCCTACCTAGTCGTGGGTAAATACCGTTCACTAGTAGGAGGCTGAGATCTTTGACGAACTGTTCAAACCATTATATATGTGGTTGCGAAAGTCGTAACCAGAGGCAGGGGCGGCGAAAGGTCTAAAACCCTGGAGGCTCTTCGCTCGTAGCTGTAACATAGAACAGATATACAGTCCCACAAAGGTCCGTGCCTAACGGTCGTTTGGTACAAGCCCCCCGGTAGGTTCACGGACAGGCCATAGCCAATAATTCAAAATCCCTAGAAAAAAAGAAAAATCGGCCGAACTGAAAAGATCACATCTTTGCAACAGCCATAACCCTATTCGTCTTTATGGCGCAGCCCTTAGTTGTTTAGAGCGATTCATTCACATGAGTGGTTATTAGCAGTATAAAAAGATTTTAGTGGAATTCGTTTGACTGGGGTGGGAACGCGACATTCGGGGGTTTGTGTAAATAGTAAATTCAAGCAGGGCAATCACTTGTTAGTGAAAACTTTGTGGAATTCTTGTGTGATCAATAAATTGGGAAATTTGTTTAAATTTCTTTCTATTTACGCGTACCTACAGATTGGGAGTGAACATGAGATGTGAACAACATAATGTCTTTCCAAAATATAATCTATAACCCCGACTTACTAACGTATTTAAGGTATTTGACTCAGCGATCACAAAAAAGAACATACTGTCGCGCTCATTAAGTCATCATAATTTGCTCACTAAGATTTCAAAACTATAAAATCAGTAATAACTTGTACTTCGCCAATAATAGCATTTTATACCGACGGGAATTTTAAAAAATATGGAACAATATAGGAAATATTTTCTTATTAAACATCAGTAAAAATACGTATTGTTAAATTAGGGTACTGCTTGGGAAATGGGAGAAGAGTACGTCATTTTCAGGTTTCAAGTTATTATATCTTATGACTACCTAGAAACAACACCTACTCCACTTGATGGCCTTAACACCAAACCACGCAGTTCAAGACTTGTAGCAGTATTTCACTTTAACACCTATGTCAACTCAAAATGCAATAAAAATAAACAAATCACATTACGCAGCTGTTTGAAAAAAAACGAGGCAAAGTTTATAACGCAACAAAAATAGGATAAAATTATTCGAGGATGGTAATAAGACACAATGACGACAGCCAGATGAAGGTTTAAATTCTCGAGGCCATGCATATAATTGTGCAATAAATTTACTGTTTATTTCCAGTAATTGTATCTTATATGCCAAATTCCAAACCAAGATGAGATGAATGCCAAGTATGGATTGTTGATGGACGCACCTTGGCGGTGTGTTTCATCATCAGCTCGTAACTTTTTTTTTGTTGAAATTCACTCTGAGCAAGGCCAGAAGCAGCGTCCAGAAGAAACCAATTGCACTTTAAACGGAAAACATCCCAAACGGAACTCAACCGCCATGGAAAAGTACAGTGAGTGGTATTTGCCCTGGGCGATGGTACAACCTAACACTTCTATGCATCCTTTTAGTCGCCTCTTGTGACACACAGGTAATACGTTAGGACTATTGTAAGGTCCATACCTACGGGGCAGTAACTGACCAAAACAGTCGATTTTGTAGCTTTATTTAAATATTCCCGAGTAAAATTACTGTCATCCAATTGCAACTTTGTTACTGTGCAGCTCACTTAAGTGGATCATTATAAATGGTTCTAATCGGAAGTTTTGCTCGACACCTTTACTCTCGCTGAAAAGTTCAACGGGCATTTATCATAACTTAGTGAAGTTATTTATCGTATTTTCTTCTTGCTGGTCAAGCGTTCGTAAGGGATCATCGGGCATCTCTTTCCTCGCTAAAAGCTTAATGAGCATTTTTGAAACTTAGTGGCGTCGAGGCAAGGTCCATCTGTGACTTTTATTTTGTTAAACGTGCGCCACAGATTGGCCCCGTCTCGTCGATGCACAGTACTACACAAATGTTTTGACAAAATTTCTATGATTGGGGTATCCAATCATTAATTTTGTGAATTGCAAGCCCAACACTGACCTCGCCTCGGCGGAAACCGTTTTTAGGAATTTTTCTCGGTATTCAGGGAGTCACATATTTTAAGAGGGACTGAAAAAGAGATGGCTTTCTAAGTGCTGTTTTTATATATTTAGAAACTTTTTGGTTCGAGAATCTTCATTTTGAAAATTTTTTCACGGCTCCAGTGCGATTTTAGGCTATTTTATTTTGCTATAAAAAGCACAAAGCCCATACTGAGTATAAAATGTTATGCGCAGAACCCGTTGTGATTTACCCGCATTTTTTTCGATTTTGCGGCGTCCTACGAGAGAAACGCGTCTCATGTAGCGCAATCATATACGGTTTACATTTGAAATTAAACGATATTTCTAATTAAATGAAAGCCAAAGATTTTAGTAGTCATAATGTCTGTGTCATCACAAGACGTTTTGTCCTTAAAAAAATACACTCACGTTAGGTTGCAGACTTAAAAGCACAGACGTTTGGTCGACTCAGGAGTCAGATTTTCTAGTGCAGAGTAAATGAACTATTGATTTTATTAGAAATAGAATATTGGGTAATAAAGGTTCGACCATTTATTGTTTCATTTTCAGATTCAGCATTTCCCTAACGTAATATCTGTTATACCCGTAATACCTACAAAGGAGTGGGACATCCCAGGGCATATGACACGCACTGCGCCTAAACATAACGTGTTGTGATCTTTTGGTTGCTGGAACAACATATTTGAGGTAGAACTATTTCACAGTTTTCTATTTGAGTGGTGGTTAATTGGAAGTCGTTGGTTCAAGTTTTGCTAGAGCGAAATTCAGTAAAATAGTGTATTGAACAACGTATGTTGGTGATTACGGACTGGCAGTTAATGAGTGAGCCCAGGAAAATGGATTCCACCAGAAGAAAACTCAGCAACTGGATAGGATTCCTTGATATATCTCAGAATGTATTAAATAATATCTTTTGATCTTCATGATATATCTAATAATGTCTGTTTTTGCGTGTCTGGTAGCAAACCGAACTGTATAAAATGATTCAAAAATATCAATACTGCTATGAAATAGCAATGTTCGTGATTTTAAAGGTTTTTTCCATTTAATGACTTGAACACTTGCGCGATACATCAGTGACGTTTACTTAACAAAAATTGATAAAACGGAGAACTATAATCTTATTCCACATTCTCGAAGAAGTTTATTGCACAAACTTCGGGCAATAACAATAAAAACATATAAGTTTTAATAAAATTTTGCCTATTTTACTGATTTCTTACAAATTTCACAAACTATACTTGAAGTAAATGAATCTAACGTCGGTCGTAATGACTGATAAACGGTCCGTGCCTAACGGTTGTTGGGTATGGACCAAATTTTATAATATTCATGTCTCCATATCCCCCAAGGAGTATATCAGGGTGATAGAATCTTGGCTTTCTTCGAGGGTCCTGCCACTTTCTTTGAATGGGCAAAAATAGTTTCACGGCCATCAACACTGCTATTCCATAGCAGTATTGATGGTTTTTAAATATTTTATACAGTTTCGTAAAAATCAGACATTCAAAAAGAGTCATTTAAATCTTCTAGTCCCAAATATACCCTGGAATATTACATAATTGCTAGATTTTTTTCCGATGAAACCCATTTTCTACAGGATTTTGTGTAGCACAGTAACTGGCATTCTGCCGGTATGAAATATATTTTAAATTTAAAAAATTTGACTGATATGTGCGACCGGTCCTGCTTACCCCTGGTTTCTCCACTGCCGGTGTCCCATGATATTTGTAAAGTTCCAGCGTGTTGCAACACCACATTAGGATTCGAGAATTGTATTTATTTACACAAGATCAAAAGCTGAACACACATACTACAATAGCAATAATGAGAGCTTCACACGCCAAACTTTTCAAAAAATTTTACGTGGCAATTTTTTTTGCAATTTTCGTAGCCTATGAAAAACAAAGAACGCTATAGGAAAAATTCAAACATCACAATAAAAAGAAATCAACACTAAACAAGCCAATGAAAGAAAAAACTGCCAAATACGGTAAGAAGTTTAATGGGATGGATGCACTTGTTTCTCTGCAATTAAGTCATCCATGTTTGGTTTGCAATTGCGAATGTGTTTGAAATCAAATAAAATAGTTATAAAAAGTAGCAAACTGAATTGAAGGTGTGAATTTGAATAATGATAAAACATATCTCAGCACAATTGAGAAAATTTAGCATAGTTAGGGTGTCCAAAACACTATCTGCTATCTTTATTAACACTTAGCTGTGTTATGAATGTCTATGATATGTTATAGCTTTGTGTCAGTGTATAACTTGACTGGGGTCTTATGTGATGGTTACAGAACACATTAAAATAAATTTATGGATGGAGCATATTAAAACTGAAGCTCACTGTTATCAACTTTAAAATAAAATTTTTCAACAGAAACATGCACATCACCAGAAGCATGCATTTAATACATCAAACATTGGTAGCCTTTATTATAATATTCAATTACTGTACATCAAACGTCTAACTTTGCGATGGATTGAAGTACCCTGGTTTGAATCTTGGTGGTAAGTCAGGCTAGCAATATGCACCACCACTCAAACCTGGGTGTAATAATTTGGGATATGCTCAAGCAAACTGCAGCCCTGTAGGCACAGGCTTCAGAATAGTCGTCATGCGGGGTAATAGGCAAGTAAAATGAAGCAAAGACTTGGTGGATGTTTTACCATTGTCCAGGGCAGATACCACTCATTGCACTTTATCATGGCAAATCAGTTCCGATAGGTATTTTCCTCCTAGAATGCATTTGCTGGTAATAAATCTTCCTACTATTAAGTTGTGGTTAGTAGGTTCCTTTTAGGTACTGCTTCCAGCCTTGCTTTGAGCGAACTTTTATAAAAATAAATAAAAAAAACTGGGAAAACTCAAATATTCCAAACAAATTTGACAAGGTTTGTTTATAAGTTTCTGCTGATATATTGTATCATTGTGACCCACTTAATGAAGTGAAGATATATAACAAGCAAGCATCAATTAATTTGGTCAGAATTTTTGATTTTAACAGATGGAGTAAGAAAAAAGATATTGTCACACTTTGACCGCATAAACCAGAAGCGAAAATCTAAAAAAAGTGACTGGGAATTAAAAAGTGTCTATCTAATAATCTTATTTTGATGGGATGAATGAAATTTAAAAAGATTTGACCAAAAAATGAATGTATTTACAAAAAGGCTACATTGGCCACAAGTAATAAGGAAACCATGTTTGCTCCATTCTGACTTGATCATAAACCTTGATCGTAAACATTGTTAGAAAACAATTTTAAAAATGACCAAATGGTCAGAAAAGCAAGAACCCAATCAAAGCTTAAAATTAAGAATAAAAACATCTTTATTCGAATTAGTTGGGTATATATCTATACATGATATCCAGGGATGCCAAAATGAATCAAATATTTGAATTAGAATGCATTTGATATTTCCTATTGGGGATAACTTTGTGTCTGGAATTCAAATAAGAAAATAAACACCATGAAATGAATGAGTGAGTATTTAGCTTTAACTGACGATCTTAAATTGTATTGAAACATTATAGAACATTTGTATAAAACTGAATTTAACGTTGTAAATCAAAGGCAGAAAAACATACATCAGTACAATTAAAAAATTTAGTATTGTTATGGAGTCTGATAAACTATCCGCAACCATTCTAATTATAATATCTATTTAAATTAGTTAACAATTTTGATTAACACCAAGCTTTGGTATGAGTGTTTATCTGATAGAACAGCTTTGTGTCAGTATATAACTTGACTGGGACTTATGTGATGATAATATTATAAAGTTTACTGTCTTAAAATTTTCAACAGAAGCATATACATATAATAAATACATCAAATATTGATAGCATTTTAATATTCAATTACTGTACAGCCAGAGTTCAACTTTGTGATGGATTGAAGATCCCGTGTTCAAGTCTTGGTGAGTCAGGGTTGCAAAATGCACACCCACCACTCAACTCTGAGTCTAATAATTTCGACTATGCTCAGACAAACTGGAAAAGCATACAAATAACTTTGACCAGCTTGGTTTGAAATTTCCTTATGATATAGCAGGGTCTTAATCATTGTGATTCACTCAGTATAGTGACAGACGACAGTAAAAATCTAAGCGATCAGGAAATGCAAGATGAAATGAGAAAAAAATAATATAAATTATCATGCTGTCACTATAAGTCACAAAACAAATAAAAAGGAAACCATATAATTAATTTGTTTAAAAAGTTGGTAACGACTAGAAATAATATTCTATACATACTAATACAATCGACTAAGCATGTAGCATTACCACTACTTCCTGGACTACTAATCATCTTTTCTTGTAATGAATATTCATTTATATATTTCTGGAATTTTCAGCGGTCGAGGCGTTTTACGACTAAATTATGTTATCATAATATGTTTTTCAACTAAAATTTGACCAAGTTTTGCAAAATGACCCTGAAATTTCTTACAGGTGTCCAGCAAGGCTGGTAGTACGGTACGAAGTTCGGTACGGTACGATTGAATTTGCCGGTACGATAGCACGGTACGATTCGTTTTTCAATTTTCGTACTTGGTACGGTACGGTACGAAGTTCGGTATTTATTTCGTACCGTACCGTACTCTTTTTCGTACCTTTGCATTACACTTTATTCTTCTCAAATGTATTCAAAAAAATAATTTCGTTTAACATCTATGCCGTTTCATAACAAGGCGCTGATAATATAAATTGTGTCAAAGAATTTTTAAAATCAAGGGCAATTTTAAAATGCTCAAAAGCGGCGCAGATATGGTAATAAAAATGCAACTGATTCACTTGAGCTGATAAGATGAGCTATGTCGGATATCGGTTTTACTGCAGTGGCGTAAAACTGTGTGATTGCGTGGAAATACATATAGGCCGCTGATTTATGACGTCTTAATCTGAATGCATTTTTCTGTAATAACGAAAGTTGTGAAAGCCCAATTAAAATCGACAAGATAAGCAGCATTCATAATACTAAAAATCATGGCGTAGTTTCTGAATAAATCGTTAGCATTGCCGATGTGCTTTGATCTGTTTTTATTTAAAATTCACAATGACATAGGTTGCACTGCCGAACATGCAAACAAAGGTTTTCAAATTTCCAAAAAGATTAGAGTGCCGGAGGCGCGCAAAATTTTATGGAGAACGAAAGAGAAATAAATTGTTTTAAGAGTGAAATAAACAAATAAACAACATCTGCGCGGCGAAAGCTCGCTGAAATTTTTGTAAAAATTGAATAAAAATTCTCACTTTAAAGACTAAATGCTGCGAAATATACAAAATTATTAAGGGAAAAATTTTGCGCAACGCAGGCACAAAATGAAAATTTAATGAAATGAAAATTTAATTAAAAACTCTCTCCCCCTGACCAACTATGCAACTCCGTTAACCAGTAACGACCGCTATTACGTTTTGTTTGTACTCTAACACGTAGAAGTAAATTGTCAGAGCAGAAACATCAGAATATAAAGATATATTTAGGCTGTTTTGAGTTGAATGTTAGCTGATGTTCATCTTAATTAGGAGATATATTTTGTAAAAAAAAACAGCCAAGTCACGATATAGACAACGGGGCATGTTGGTAATACGTCTGTCTGGTATGAAAAAATAAATAGCATTATTCAGTAACGTGAAGAGAACGTAAAAATGCACAATGATACTGTACTTATAACCATGCAATGATATTAGGGAGACATATGCATAGTTACGCCCATGTTTTACTGTCCTGGATTTTAAACCAGAAAACATAAAACTGCATGACTTTGTTGTAAGATGTTGGTGACGTTTCTCGCGGTGGCCAGATCTTACAAATAAAGCTGAATTGGACATTGGTAGTTGGTACGGTACAAAATTGCTGCCCAACGAATCGTACCTGTTTTCGTAGTGGTACGAAATTAGGTACGATAAATGGAAAATATGAATCGAACTTAATTTCGTACTGGTACGAAGTTCGGTACGATGTACGAAAAAAATAATATCGTACGGTACGGTACGGAAATTTTTCGAAAGGTACGGTACGAAATTATTTTGTTGATTCGAAGTACGATAAAAATTTCGTACCGTACCGTACTTCCACCCTTGGTGTCCAGTGCATATCGTACAAAGAATAAACAAATCCATTGAGGGTAATTAACTTCCCCCAATCCTCACATGGTAGCCATAAGTCTTGGCTAGGTAATAAAATGTTAATTGCTTGTGAATTCTGCATCTGAATTTGTTGAGATTACACATCTATCAAAGTTTTTAGGCATTTCTATAGCCACTTCTTGGAGTGGATCACCCTGCCCAAGGCCCTTGAAGCTCGTATCTCCATTTTTCCAATTAATTTGACGTTGCTTTTTGATTTTACTGTTTCACATGTTGCTTAGCAGATGTCTAATTCATCATCTGAAACGTAAGAGAGTGATCGCTGGTTATTATAACATTTCAACAGAAATTCAAGTTTGTTTGATTATTCCAAATTGATTCATTGGGCGAGAAAAAATTTGATATTTACTGATCAAAGGTTCCTGTAGCCTAATAATCAGGCACAAAGATTGAAATTATTTTTTTTTCAATTGTGTGATTAAAATTTTTAAATCAGCAATTTACGCTACGATCCCCACCCATTACAAACCGAAAAAATAACATTGCAAAAATAAGATAAAAGTTGGTTAAAATGACTGAAAAGGTTTGTTGGCCTGTTGAAGCCTCTGAAATTATCTTTTTTAAATTCGAAATCAATCACACACGTAAGAAGGAACCAACTAACAGCACACCAAGTGGTGCATCTATGACAAGCTTTAGCCACTATAATAAAGTGCAATGAGTATCTGGCCTGGGGGACGGTATAACACTTCTAAGATCGTCTAGCATTTTCGATGCTCAAGTTAGCATTTAGCAACTTGGCTAAACATGAAATAAAAATTATGGTATTTTGCTTGAAATATGGTACTTCACGAAGTAAGGCCCTCATGAAATAGTGTGAAATGTCTGTTCCTATCAAGCTTTTTCAGGGTCTAGTGCAAAATGGCTGTAGCTGAGTTGTAAACTTTAAACTTTGAAATATTGCCATTGCAATATGAAGTACAGAGTTCTCCATGTACGACAATAAAACCTAAAGATGCCACCCACAGGCGCTGGAAGCTGGTATGCTAGGCAACTAACTTAAAATAAAACCAAATCAGAATCTAAGCTTTGATCGCTTTCACTTTAGACAAATAGGTTAGACACTGTTATTGACAGGTTTGTTGTCTGAAAGTACTATCTGAAGTCACGCATTCGACAAATTTACTCCCGCTAAATTGCAACATCTACCTGTTTCTCGAATTTTGTATGAACTTTTATTTTTATGAAATCATAGCAGTTGAGCACCAGCATATAAATACCGAACAGTCTAATCTACGACGATATCTTGCAACCACGTAATTATGCAAAAGAACTGGCAGTTATAAAAGAAGGCACTATGATGTCATCGTAACTGGCACATCATAGTTATTTTTGTTTCCTGCGCAATCATCAAAAACAAACCTTCATTCACTATCGGATCATTTTGCATCGGTTCTGGATCATTAATCCCAGGTACTGGTTCTTCATCATTCTCTTCTTCCTCTTCTGCATTGTGTTCCTGGAAGAGATTTTACAAAAATCAATTGCCATCAAATGCAAGTTTCAGACATAAAGCTCAAAGCATGTTCACATAATTCTTGAGTAGCGACAGGAAAAGTTAAAAAAATCATTCATTCAAGATTTTACCTTTATCCAAAGCTAAGTTTTGGTTTCCAAATTGATCAATCAGAGACCCATGCTGGACAAATCATGTCCGGATAATTCTTTCCCTTAGGATAAATTTGATTTTTTATTATTTTTCTTATGTTGAAAATATATAATAACGGTCAATTTTTCTTTTACAAAATTTTGAAGTACAAAGTCCATCTGAGACTTTAAATACGTTGTTATTATGCCACAAAGTCAATTTTTTAGGCCTACCTTCTGGAAACATCACTAGATTTCAAATATATATGATAAATAATTCACAACAACCTCCCAGATTTTATTCACAGAATATTCAGAACACAGCTAACTATGTGCAATACAGTATCTCACCCTTTCCATTTGGCGATGTTGATGATGTTCATTACCTCTTCCCTGATAATGAAAACCTCCTTGAACATTTCCATGAATGTTGATCGGAGCCGGTGGTCTTTCTGAAAAAAGACATAATTTGAGCTTGAATTAGAAGCTCTTAATTTGAGGATTTATTATCTAAATACCGAGGAAGTATAGTTAAAGAGGTAATCAATTTTGGCAAAATAAACGGACAATGTGAGTACAGATTAACCCTCTGGCCGCTGGAAACATCATATTAGCCTAATCTAAGGAAAATAGCAATTTTTTTGTTTCAACTGGTTAGGGGTGGCGAAAATCGAATATCTCACGGCTTCAGAATCGAACCGAATAATTTTCCCGAATCGAATGTTCGAATCGGAAGTCAGTCACATACTGAACAAACAAAGAATAATTTTTATCAGCTTATAATTTACATGAAAATTCATACTTATTTATGAAAAAAACTAAAAATTAGAATTAGCATTTTGTTGATTTCGAATTGTTCGTTTCAAATTGAATAATTTATGATTCGAATATTCCGAATCAAATATTTCGAATCGAATATTTCGTACAGCCCTACAACTGGTTAGTGGTGGGCGGCATAAATAGGTAAAGTGGTTGAAACTGTATTGAGATTTTCAATATCCAGTCAGATACTGTATTGTGTTGACACATCCGAGCCACAATTTTGATAATCTCTCTGAAATTTCAGATGAATGTTGTTTGCGGTTTGCCGACACAAATAATAAACAATACTACACAGCTTTTTGTGCCTCAGGCACTCCGAATTAGTGTTTCTAAAACTCAGGGAACAGGGATGCCTTAGTGCACCAAGGAAATATTAAAATGAGGACTTTCAATGCAGCATTTTTGAATAGACAAATGTAAAAAATTGCCAGACCATTAATTTTCTTGGGTATTTTATTAATATCACATTTACTCTTGCCAGAACATTTGTCAAGCATAGTTAAGTGAAGCTTGTTAATAAATCTTGATGATTGGCTCTTCATACAAGGTCTTGGTTAGGGTGGTCCACCCTAAAGAGGGGCTATAAAAAAACATTCTGAATTGACAAAACCACAAAGGTGGACTAAAGTGTCAGAGTATTAATAAAAATATCCCCATAAAACAACATTGATATTTGCAATAAAGAATAATAAATATCGTCCATAGTATTATGGATTGTGATGTGGATGCATTCTACAAATACTATTCACTTCACCTGGTGGTGTCAATGGAAAAGTAAAGTAGTGCAGGCCTTGTTGAATTTCTTCCCCATTCTTCTCTATCACACATTTAATGGTTCTTTCGGGAAATACATCTAGTTTAGGAAAAAGACGTAGAATAAATATGTATCGTTGAACTTTGAAAAAATGTCGGTCTGCGATAAATAAGTGTCCATTGGGCTGATCAAATCTTAAATTATCTTGCCCTCGATCAATTTCAAGTTTAATTCGAACCCTGTCACCAGTTACAACAATGATTGGATTGAACCAGGCAGGGACGAGTTGGGCTCCAAGTTCTCTGTGATGTGACCTGACGCTGGTTTCAACTGATTCACTACTAGTGAAGAATGTCAAATGAAATTCGTTATTGTTCACAAGATAAAGACAATTATCCATTACGGTTTCTTGTGTACCAAAAAGCAACCATTTAATGGCTGCCACGATGGGGCTGAACTGTCTACATCGAAACCCGATGATTCTATCATTTGTGATGCGATCGGGCCTGATAATGTTCCAATCATTACTGCTTGAAAAGTGAAGTATGTCCACGTTATCTTTATTCAAATCGACACACCATGACTTGATTTGCACCATGGCATCTTTTAGAAATGTTGAATCAGCACTGATATCGAACAACGGGGTGATACTAATGTAGTCTTCTAGACATTTTGATGTGTCCGATCCAATAGACATCCAGACTTTTGTAGATTTATTGAATGTTTTACTTGGAAACGTTACTTTGCACTCATTAAGATTCATGGAACCTCCGTTTGCTTCGATTTTTACTACTAAAAAAACAATAATAACTCAAATAAATGCACATGAATAAAAACAATTATAATGAGCTCAATGATGACAACAAATTGATTTAATGCGAAACTTAAAATTGTCTCATAATAGTGAATCTAATTGCTCAACCGGTGATGTGCAAACAGAATTTTTATATATATTTTATATATATATAAAATATACCGTTCGCACATCACCGGTTGAGCAATTAGATTCACTATGAATTTCCCTGGTGGCCATCACTCAATCTTTATTGCCTCACAATGATTTAAAACACGGCAATGGATGTGAAAAGAGAAGTCAATAAAAAACAACTTTTCATAGAAGAGCAATTTCCATGGAATACAAAATCACATCTTTTTATAAAATTATATATCTCAAGTTCGACAGATTGAAAATTTTGTCTTTGTGATGTAATATTTATCCTAAGCATAACATGGTGCAGCGTATTATAATTTTGTGTCACTGTATTTGTTAGTGTGTTGGGTGAAGAGAATGTGACATTCGACAATTCAAAATCGAAAAGTAATTCAGAGCATTTATCACTTTGAATTTTAGGTAAAAAGTGAACATGCTATGCTTTCAATCAGTATTGTGTAATTTAGCATATACCAAGATTGTATGATAATTTTTTAAATAAATTTGCTCAGAAATTTAAGTTCTTTGGTTCTAGCGTGTTATCAGACTTGTCACTATCACCTTATACTTTTATGTGTTACATTATTAAAATATCGCAATTATCATATTCATAGCATAGAAAACTGTCCATTTTAACGTTTTAATGAAGTTATTTTGATTGCACATCTGTAAAAAAGTGTGATCCATAGAATACGAAACTTATGGTAATATGTCAAGCACCAAGATCAATTTCGAAATTATAAATGCCAGAAAGCTTTTCTATGTGACAAAAGCATTTGCCTTTTCACGGCTGGACAATGTTAGTCATAAAGCCACTTCTTGGAGTAGATCACTGTTACCGAGGCCCTGTATAAACAGCCACTTTTAGACGAACAGGGTTAGAGTTGTTGGGAAGATATGATCTTTCTTTTCAGTTTAGCCTAGCCAATTTATAACACTCTGGATTAAGTGGATGGCATGGATTAACAAGCTGGACTCACCGGGACTCAAACCCAAGATATTTAACCTGCGATGCCAACATGTTAACCACAGGGCCATCATGCCAATGGCAATTGTGCAATTTCCATTTAATAAAAAAATCTCACCTTTAATCACATTCATTGACCGTGTTTTGACTCCAAAGTTACCTTGTTCGTCCTGAACGCAGACTTTGAAATAGTATTTTTTACCGAGAGAAGGTGATTTCAATATATATTGAGGATCTTTAGTTATCTGGGTCTCCCCAAGTTTCTCATCATCACAGAATATTTCAATATTATATAGAATGTTGTTATATGATACTTCATCCCAAGTAACAAGAATGTCGGAACCATTTCTTTGAGATGAAACATTTTCAATGTGGGGAGAAACTGAAATAAGGAAAGTAAAATATTCAGGAAGAATACCAAGTTCAGAAGTTATCAAAAGAGATCAGTTAGTAATTAATTAACGACCGACCGCATAATAATATGCATAATTGCGTCTTTTTACTTGTTAATATATGGGCATTGCAGTTTGAAGATTGTCATTGTGCATGTATTTTTTTTATCTGAATTCGCTTGAGGCAAAGTTAAAGGATGTTTATATAAAAGTCTGTCAAAACCGCCCTGCATACTTTACAAGGACCAATACCACATACATAATGGATTGGATTGGAACAATGTTCAAGTGATATATTATTTTGGCAGACGACTATTTTTTGTAAAGAGACCTCAAACACTGAATATTTCAAGTTTTTTAATGACTTCAAATAACATCATGTACAATTGTACAAATGTAGTTTAGATATCTATAATATGTCTAATGTAATCAATATTCAGAATTGTGGGGGTTATGATCATATGAGTGTAGAAAATAACTTGTCTATAAAAAACGCCAATTTAGGATTTCACCCAACAAAAGAAGAAAAGTCTTGCGAGCCCGTAAACACAATGGAGGTTTCTAGGTCCGGATGAGAATAAAAATATGTTTTAAGCTCATGTAAATGTTCTAATATTATTACTGTAATAGCCCTTGAAAAGAGTGGATGTAAGGGCAGCTGGCATACAAAATTCCAGGTTGTAATATTGAGGTCACTTTACGAAAGTCTGCAAATGATATTTTTTTTGTTGAAATTTACTCTGAACAAGGCCTGAAGCAGTGTCTGAACATGAAACAATTAGCGGCCACTTGATAACAAAGAGCTAGTATAAGATGTAGTACCAGCAACTGAACTCTAAACAAAAAACTTACCAAACAAAACTGACAGTCATGATGAAGTTCAGTGAGTAGTATCTGCCCTGGGCGATGGTTAAACCACCTAACATATCATAGAATATCATTATTACAAAAAAGAATTTTCCATATAAATTAACAAACTGGCATCCAGCATATAATAATATTTTGAACAGTGACTTACCATGTCGGATTGAGTGCAGGGTTGTTCTATCTTTTTCTTCGATCGATGATTTTTTCTTTTCAGAGACTGTCTGAACGCTGAATTATTGAGAAAGAATATCATCAGTTTTTTTTATGGTTGCTATGATTAGAGCAGTTTGACTCAAAGCAAAGGTGACAAATTTCTTCGGTGTTCAATACTTTCAAGTCCCTTTTTCATACAAACAATATGGCCTCAAAAACGGCTAAGCCCACCAGAGTTATTACATCATGTTTGGTGGTGGGTGTTAGATCAGGGCATCTACAATGATTTGAAGCCGTCGACTTTGACTTAACCAATAAAAAGTTTACTTTGCAGAAAGCTGTGTTTTCAGTAATCACAAAGTATAGAAAGGTGTTACAAAAACAAGCACCAGATATACAAAAAATTTTGAAAGTAAAAATATAAATACATTTCTGCTTCTTGAATTTAAAAGGTAGCAAAATGCCATAATTTAAAATATTTCTTCTCATTCAGCAAGAATATGATTTTGGAATGAAATTTGAGAATATCTGGTTATTCAATTCCTAGAATAAAATACCAAAATGGTGAATGCTGTGTTTTACAATGTTTATACTTGATTCCACCCGATAAAACAGGAAAGAAACTATTTGGCTGATATTTATACATTACTTGATGGCAGCGTGCCAATTTTCCAATATAAACAAACTCTTAATCATATTTTGGCACGTATGAGCGACTAACAAACCATGCCTCAATTCCTTGAGCAGCTCACACTTTGCACATCAACTCATTTTGACTTTTTTTGTGTAATTTTGCTCAAAGCAAGCCCGAAGCAGTGCCTAAACCAACTGTGGACCACTAAATAGCTGCGGAGATACTAGAAGATGTAGTACCATCATAAACTTGCAATGAATGCAGTTTGTGGTATCTACTGTGGGCAATGTTAGAACTATCAGCCATATCTTGTTCACTTTAGCAGCCTTAAACAATGGACACAAAATATGTTAGTGCAATAATTTTAAAACATGACCTACTCACCTAGTGGCTATATTGTCATCAGAAACTTCCACCACACTTTGTCCAGGAACAGATGTTTGTGTATCTTCAATGCTTGCTGTGTCGGAAATATCTTCCTCTTGTGACATAGCAACTAAAATAAATAACTTGTTTTTTAAAACTGCTTCTACATCACTCATTTTTCTAATGTATTTCAACAAAAGACAGTACAGAGAGAAATTTTGAATTCAATATCAAAAATTTGTCATGCATCATTTTTAATGCCACTCAATGAATTGAATATAAAAGACTGATGGATATGGGTGTATCTCTTGTCCATGCTCCATGTCAGGTATAATATTTTATGACATATTTATTAGCACAATGTAAAATTCTTCACCTGCAAAAACATTTGAAAAATTTTCAAAAGTAACATATCGAGTTCAATCTGCAACTTTATCGGTATTCAAAACGGCCAATAAAAGGAATACAATTATGTGTTAGTCCACTTAAGATTACGAAGATATTTTCGCATTGAACCATGTTTCTGGATTCAAGATTATATTATTAAAAAGAACCATATAAAATGCAATCAAGGCATTCCTCTAAACATCTCAAGGCCGGGAACAGTTCCTAAACGGAACCAACTAACGGCCACTTGATAGCAAAAAGCTGGTATAAGATGTACTACCAGAAACTGCATTCTAAACAGAAAACAACCCAAATGAAACTGAACCGACGAGTGTTATCTGCCCTGGGCGATGGCAAAACCATCTACCATATCATAAAATATCATTATTACAAACAGGAATTTTCATATTTAAATATGGCGTCACAAACTGGCGTCCAGAATATAATAATATTTATAACAGTGACTTACTATGCTGGATTGTGTGCAGGCTTTGTCCATCTTTTTCTTCGATCGATCGTTTTTTCTTTTCAGTGACTGTCTGAACGCTAAATTTTTGAAAAAAATATTATCAGTTTTTTTAGGATTGCTATGATTAGAGCTGGTTGAAGCAAAGGTGACAAATTTATTTGATGATCAATACTTTCAAGTCCCTTTTTCATAAAAACAATATGGCCTCAAAATCAGCTAAGCCCACCCAAGTTATTACATCATGTTTACTAGTGGGTATTGGATCAGGGCATCTACCATGATTTGAAGCCTGCTTATAAATGATTAACCAATAATTAGTTCAACTTTGCAGAAAACTGTGTTTTCAGTAACCACAAAGTATAGAAAGGGGCTACAAAAACAAGCCAGATGACACGAAAACTTTTGAAAGTAAAAGTATAAATATATTTCTGCTTCTTAAATTTAAAAGTTGGGAGAGTGCCACAATTAAAAATATTTCTTCTCATTCAGCAAGAATATGATTTAGGAATGAAATATGAAAATATCAGGTATTAGGATAGGAGGAGCATAGAACATGATTTTTATCGTACGGGAGAGGAAAGTCGAGAATACAGCTTAATTACATTGCAAACCACGACCTCTCATGCTGATACCAATTCCGAATCTGGACAAAGATTTTTGGATTATCATATTTCTCATCTTTCCTGTGCATGGACCTGGTTGGTGAAGGAAGCCGTAAGGAGCACTTACGTGAAACAACGTGCACCAACGAGGCATCCAGCAGACCACGCGCATATAATCACCATTCCTCACGGGATTCGAACCTGCGTGCTGACGATCAGAGACGCGTTGCTCGAAGCATATTCCCAATGCTTTACCGATTTAGCTAACCGGGCAATCAGCAAAGCCTGGAATCTAATTAACAACCTTTTGAGTAATGCTCTAAAGTTTTTTCGGTGTTCGATACTTTCAAGCCCCTTTTTCATAAAAACAATATAGCCTCAAAAACGGCTAAGCTCACCCGCGTTATTACATCATGTTTAGTAGTGGTATTGGATCAGGGCATCTACCATGATTCGAAGCCATCGACTCTATTCTGCATATGACCTATTACCCAATAATTAGTTTAATTCTGCAGAAAGCTGTGTTCTCAGTAACCACAAAGTATGGAAAGGGGCTAGAAAAAAACAAAAATCGTCCTTGTGCAACTCGCAATTTGCACATCAACTTATTTTGACTTGAGACCTTATTCTTTATAGGTTTGCTCAAAGCAAGCCCGAAGCAACTGACGGCCACTTAATAGCAAAGAGCTACTAGTACCAGTAGTACCAGCAACCGTACTCTAAACAGAAAACAATACAAACGAAACCGAACGGTTGGGCAGTGGGTGGTATCTGCTCTGGTCGATGGCGGGACCATTTATCACATCTTTGCTTCCTTTTAGTCGCCTCCTACGACATGCAAGAAATACGTTAGGACTGTCCTGAAGCCTGTACCTACAATAGTTGGGAATAATGAATTGCGGTATTATATAGCAGTACTGGTAATATCATCTACTGCCACACATACTATAAACATAGCATCTTCAAAATGGATAGATTTCCCTGGGAAATCAAAAACATTTGTACAAAATGCTGTCAACTTGAAATTAGCTTGATTCCATTAAGGACAATATGGCAGAAAATCATAAACCATTACTCACTTATCCATGACCCTGTCGGCAGGCCTTATTCAAGCAAAGTAGATTTTTATCTATAATATTTGACGTCAAAGGCAGCACCTGATATGATGCATCTGATAGCTATGGGTATGCAAAGGACTACATAAACTTGCAGTGAAGGCAGTTTGTGGCATCTACCCTGGGCAATGTTGAAACTATTTTGCTTCACTTTAACAGCCTCAAACGACAGGCACAAAACATGTTGGTGCAATAATGTGTAAACATGTCCTACTTACCTAGCGCTTATATTGTCATCAGAAACTTCCACCACACTTTGTCCAGGAACAAATGTTTGAGTATCTTCAATGCTTGCTGTGTCGGAAATATCTTCCTCTGGTGACATATCAACTAAAATAAATAACTTGGATATTAAAACTGCTTATACATCACTCATTTTTCTAATGTTTTTCAACAAAAAAACCTTACAAAGAGAAACTTTGGATTTACTGTCTCAAATTTGTCATGTATCATTTTTAATGTCAATCAATGAATTGAATATATAAGCGATGGATGTGGGTGTATCCCGTGTCCATGCTTCAGGTATAATATTTCATGACATATTTATTAACATATGATCTTGTGGGTGCGATGGCCTAGTGGTTAAACTTGTTGGCATCACAGGTTGAAGATCTCGGGTTCGAGTACGGGCGAGTCCGGCTCGCTTATCCAAGGCCACCACTTAACCCAAGGTGTAATAACTTCGGTTAGGTTAAGCCGAACAAGAAAAGATGATATCTTTCCCGCAATTGGTACCCTGTTCGTCTATAAGTGGCTGCAATTACAGGGTTTTGGACAGGGTGATCCACTCTAAGAAATAATAATATCTAAACAGTTAATAATATCTAAAGAAAATTATTGACTAATCGGCAAAAATTGTACAAATGTAGGTTAGATATCTATAATATATCTAATGTAATCAATATTCAGAATTGTGGGGTTTATGATCATTTGAGTTTGAAAAACACTTATCTATCAAAAATTGGCGATTAAGGATATCACCAGACAAAAAAAAGAGTCTAGTACACTGTTAACACAATTCAATAGATGTTTTTCGGTTTGGATAAGAATAGATATATATTTCAAGCTCATGTAAATGTTTCCATTTGAGAGTAGATGTGAGGACAGCTGTCATACAAATGTCGAGTTTGCAATAATGAGGTCACTTCACGAGAGTCTGCGAATGATATTTTTTTTTGTTGAACTTTACTCTGAACAAGGTCGAAAGCACTGCGTAGAGGGAACCAACTAACGGCCACTTGATATCAAAGAGCTATCCACCACCACGGGGAAGTTCAGTGAGTGGTATCTGCTCTGGGCGATGGTAAAACCATCTACCATATCATAGAATATCATTATTACAAACAGGAATTCACGAAACTGGTCCAGAATATAGTAATATTCCAGACAGTGACTTACTGTGTTGGATTGGCTGCAGGCTTTGTCCATCTTTTTCTTCGATCATTGGTTTTTTCTTTTCAGTGACTGTCTGAACGCTGAATTATTGCGAAAGAAAATTTATCAGTTTTTCTATGGTTGCTAGGATTAGAGCCGTTTGACTCAAAGCAAAGGTGACAAATTTCTTTGGTGTTCGTTCGTTCAAGTCCCTTTTTCATAAAAACAATATGGCATCCAAAATTGTCAAGCCAACCCGCGCTATTATATCATGCTTAGTAGTGGGTATTGAATCAGGGCATCTACCATGATTCGAAGCTGTCGACTTGGCCTGCATGGAAACTTTTAACCAATAATTAGTTTAACTTTGCAGAAAGCTGTGTTTTCAGTAACCACAAAGTATAGGAAGGCATTACAAAAACAAGCACCAGATATACAAAAAAATTTGGAAGTAAAAATATAATTACATTAAATTAAAAAGGTAGGAGAATACCATAATTTAAAATATTTCTTCTCATTCAGCAAGAATGAAATTTGAGAATATCTGGTTATTCAAATCCTAGA
This sequence comes from Styela plicata, assembly GCA_963675895.2. NCBI lineage: Eukaryota > Metazoa > Chordata > Ascidiacea > Stolidobranchia > Styelidae > Styela > Styela plicata. The sequence continues at coordinate 18,828,826 of OZ023142.1, read as the reverse complement.
ATAAAATACCAAAATGGTGAATGCTGTGTTTGACAATGTTTATACTTGATTCCACCCGATAAAACAGGAAAGAACCTATTTGGCTGATATTTATACATTACTTGATGGCAGTGTGCCAATTGTCTAATATAAAACAAACTCTTAATCATATTTTGGCACGCCTGAGCGACTAACAAACCATGCCTCAATTCCTTGTGCAGCTCACACTTTGCACATTAACTCATTTTGACTTTTTTTGTTTAATTTCGCTCTAAGCAAGCCCGAAGCAGTGCCTAAACCAACTGTGGGCCACTAAATAGCTGCGGAGATACTAGAAGATGTAGTACCATCATAAACTTGCAATGAATGCAGTTTGTGGTATCTACTGTGGGCAATGTTAAAACTATCAGCCATAACTTGTTCACTTTAGCAGCCTTAAACAATGGACACAAAATATGTTAGTGCAATAATTTTAAAACATGACCTACTCACCTAGTTGCTATATTGTCATCAGAAACTTCCACCACACTTTGTCCAGGAACAGATGTTTGAGTATCTTCAATGCTTGCTGTGTCGGAAATATCTTCCTCTGGTGACATATCAACTGAAATAAATAACTTATATTTTAAAACTGCTTCTACATCACTCATTTTTCAACAAAAGACAGTATAGAGAGAAATTTTGAATTCAATATCAAAAATTTGTCATGTATCATTTTTAATGCCACTCAATGAATTGAATATAAAAGACTGATGGATATGGGTGTATCTCTTGTCCATGCTCCATGTCAGGTATAATATTTTATGACATATTTATTAACACAATGTAAAATTCTTCACCTGTCTGGATTCAATATTATATTATTAAAAAGAACCATATAAAATGCAATCAAGGCATTCCTCTAAACATCTCAAATGTTCTTTACACATGCATTATAAAACGACTAATAATATCTAGAGTAAATTGTTGACTAATCGTGAAAAATTTTAACGACTGTAGGTTAGATATCCATAATATGTCTAACATAATAAATATTCAGAATGGTGGGGGTTATGATCATTTGAGTGTAAAAAATAACTCGCCTAGGAACTTGTCTATCAAAAAATACAAAACATTGCACAATTCAATGAGGTTTCTAGGTTCGGTGAAGAATAAAAATATGTGTTGAGCTCATGTATATGTCCTAATTTTTTTTACTGTAATATCAAATGAAAAGAGTAGATTTGAGGACAGCTGTCATACAAAATTCCAAGTTGAAACAATGAAGTAGGTCACTTTACGAGAGTCTGCAAATGATATTTTTTGATGAAATTTACTCTGAACAAGGCCGGACACAGTTCCTAAACGGAACCAACTAACGGCCACTTGATAGCAAAAACCTGGTATAAGATGTAATAGCAGAAACTACATTCTAAACAGAAAACATCCCAAATGAAACTGAACCGCCGAGTGTTATCTGCCCTGGGTGATGGTAAAACCATCTACCATATCATAAAGTATCATTATTACAAACAGGAATTTTCATATATAAATCCACAAACTGGCGTGCAGAATATAATAATATTTATATCAGTGACTTACTATGTTGGATTGAGTGCAGACCTTGTCCATCTTTTTCTTCGATCGATCGCTTTTTCTTTTCAGTGACTGTCTGAACGCTAAATTTTTGGTAAAAAAAATATTTTCAGTTTTTTAGGATTGCTATGATTAGAGCTGGTTGAAGCAAATGTGACAAATTTATTTGCTGATCGATACTTTCAAGTCCCTTTTCCATACAAACAATATGGCCTCTAAAACTGCCAAGCCCACCCAAGTTATTACATCATGTATAGTAGTGGGTATTGGATCAGGGCATCTACCATGATTTGAAGCTGTCGACTTGGCCTGCATGGAAACTTTTAACCAATAATTAGTTTAACTTTGCAGAAAGCTGTGTTTTTTTTAGTAACCACAAATTATAGAAAGCCGCTAGAAAATAAAGCACCGGATACACAAAAGCTTTTGAAAATAAAAGTATATATTTCTGCTTCTTGAATTTAAAAGTTGAGAGAGTGTCGTAATTAAAAATATTTCTCCTGATTCAACAAGAATATGATTTTGGAATGAAATTTGAGAATATTTGATTATTCAAATCTGGAATAAAATTTACAATCTTTTTGAGTAAAGATCGTAAGTTAAACAGGCTCAGCAGACCTGTGTGACAATTGATATTGGGTGTTGTTGAGTATATAGCATCCTCCTGCTGCGTTTCATACTCGACCAAAATGGTGAATGTGCTATGATGTTTTTTATAATGGGTATACATGATTTCACCTTATAAAACTGGAAAGAACCTATTGGGTGATATGTATAACTCACTTAATGGCAGCGTGTCTATTGTCCAAAAATAAAAGCAATATCTTTATCATATTTTGCCACACATGAGCAACTTACAAACCATGCCTCAACTCCTCTGAGGTACTCTCCTGGTGCTGCTCACACTTTGCAACTTATTTTAGACTTGAGACTTTTTTTTTAAAGTTTGTTCAAAGCAAGCCCGAAGCAGTGCCTAAACCAACTGACAGCCAATGAATAGCAAAGAGCTACTAGAAATTATAGTGCCAGCAACCGCATTCTAAATATAAATCATTACACACGAAACTGTACTGCTATGGTAAAGTGCAGTGGGTGGTATTTGGCCTGGGCAAAGGTGAAACCATCTATCACTTCTAAATTCCTTTTAGTCGCCTCCTACGACATGCAAGAAATATGTTAGGACCATTCTGAAGCCTGTACCTACAATAGTTGGGAATATTGAATTGCGGTATTATATAGCAGTACTGGTAATATCATCTACTGCCACACATAACATCTTCAAAATAGATATCCTGGGAAATCAAAAACATTTGTACAAAATGCTGTCAACTTGAAATTAGCTTGATCCCATTAAGAGCATTTTTTTATTATTTTTAGTCACTTCTTAGAGTGGATCACCCTGTCCCAGGCCCTGCAACAGCATCGACTTATAGACGGACAGGGTTACAATTACTGAAACGATATGATCTTTTCCTGTTCGGCATAGCATACACAAGTTATTACACCCTGGGTTGAGTGGTGGGCATATATAGGTGAGCCGGACTCACTGGGCCTTGAACCCGAAATCTTCAACTTCAATTATGGCAAAAAATCATAAGATAATAATCACTTATCCCTGACCCTGTCAGCAGGCAATATTCAAGCAAATTAGATTTTTATCTATAATATTTGAGGTTAAAGACAGCACCTGATATGAAGCATCTGATAGCCATGGGAAACCAAAGGACTACATAAACTTGCAGTGATTGTAGTTTGTGGTGTCTACTACTGGGCAATGTTGAAACTATCTGCCATATCTTACTTCACTTTAGCAGCCTCAGACAACAGGCACAAAACATGTTGGTGTAATAATTTTAAAACCTGGCCTACCTACCTAGTGCTTATATTGTCATCAGAAACTTCCACCACACTTTGTCCAGGAACGGATGTTTGAGTATCTTTGATGCTTGCTGTGTCAGAAATATCTTCCTCTGGTGACATAGCAACTAAAATAAATAACTTGTATTTAAGACTGCTTTTACATCATTCATTTTTCTGATGTTTTTAAACAAAAAACCTTACAAAGAGACATTTTGGATTTACTATCACAAATTTGTCATGTTTAATGTCAATCAATGAATTGAATGTATAAGCCGATGAATGTGGGTGTATCCCTTGTCCATGCTCTAGGTATAATATTTTATGACATATTTATTAACATTTCATCTTGTGGGTGCGATGGCCTAGTGGTTAAACTTGTTGGGATGGCAGGTTGAAGATCTCGGGTTCGAGTCCCGGCGAGTCCGGCTTGCTTATCCATGGCCACCACTTAACCCAAGGTGTAATAACATCGGTAGGCTAAGCCGAACAAGGAAAGATCATATCTTTCTAGAAATTGGTACCTTGTCTGTCTATAAGTGGCCGCAGTTACAGGGGTTTGGACAGGGTGATCCACTCTGAGAAATAATAATATCTAAATAGTTAATAATATCTAAAGAAAATTATTGACTAATCGGAAAAAATGTACAAATGTAGGTTAGATATCTGTAATATATCTAATGTAATCAATATTTAGAATTGGGGGTTTATGATCATTTCAGTGTGAAAAACACTCATCTATCAAAAATTGGCGATTAAGGATATCATCAGACAAAAAAAGAGTTTTGTACACTGTAAACACAATTCAATAGATGTTTTTCGGTTTGGATAAGAATAGATATATATTTCAAGCTCATGTAAATGTTTTCATTTGAGAGTAGATGTGAGGACAGCTGTCATACAAATGTCGAGTTTGCAATAATGAGGTCACTTCACGAGAGTCTGCGAATGATATTTTTTTTTTGTTGAACTTTACTCTGAACAAGGTCGAAAGCACTGCGTAGAGGGAACCAACTAACGGCCACTTGATAGCAAAGAGCTATCCACCACCACGGGGAAGTTCAGTGAGTGGTATCTGCTCTGGGCGATGGTAAAACCATCTGCCATATCATAGAATATCATTATTACAAACAGGAATTCACTAAACTGGTGTCCAGAATATAGTAATATTCCAGACAGTGACTTACTGTGTTGGATTGGCTGCAGGCTTTGTCCATCTTTTTCTTCGATCATTGGTTTTTTCTTTTCAGTGACTGTCTGAACACTGAATTATTGCGAAAGAAAATTTATCAAGTTTTTTTATGGTTGCTGGGATTAGAGCCGTTTGACTCAAAGCAAAGGTGACAAATTTCTTTGGTGTTCGTTACTTTCAAGTCCTTTTTTCAGAAAAAAAATATGGCATCCAAAATTGTCAAGCCAACTCGCGGTATTAGATCATGCTTAGTAGTGGGTATTGAATCAGGGCATCTACCATGATTTGAAGCTGTCGACTTGGCCTGCATGGAAACTATAAACCAATAATTAGTTTAACTTTGCAGAAAGCTGTGTTTTCAGTAACCACAAAGTATAGGAAGGCATTACAAAAACAAGCACCAGATAGATATACAAAAAAATTTGAAAGTAAAAATATAATTACATTTAATTAAAAAGGTAGGAGAATACCATAATTTAAAATATTTCTTCTCATTCAGCAAGAATGAAATTTGAGAATATCTGGTTATTCGAATCCTAGAATAAAATAACAAAATGGTGAATGCTGTGTTTGACAATGTTTATACTTGATTCCACCCGATAAAACAGGAAAGAACCTATTTGGCTGATATTTATACATTACTTGATGGCAGCGTGCCAATTGTCTAATATAAAACAAACTCTTAATCATATTTTGGCACGCATGAGCGACTAACAAACCATGCCTCAATTCCTTGTGCAGCTCACACTTTGCACATCAACTCATTTTGACTTTTTTGTGTAATTTCGCTCAAAGCAAGCCCGAAGCAGTGCCTAAACCAACTGTGGGCCACTAAATAGCTGCGGAGATACTAGAAGATGTAGTACCATCATAAACTTGCAATGAATGCAGTTTGTGGTATCTACTGTGGGCAATGTTACAACTATCAGCCATATCTTGTACACTTTAGCAGCCTTAAACAATGGACACAAAATATGTTAGTGCAATAATTTTAAAACATGACCTACTCACCTAGTGGCTATATTGTCATCAGAAACTTCCACCACACTTTGTCCAGGAACAGATGTTTGAGTATCTTCAATGCTTGCTGTGTCGGAAATATATTCCTCTGGTGACATATCAACTGAAATAAATAACTTATATTTTAAAACTGCTTCTACATCACTCATTTTTCTAATGTATTTCAACAAAAGACAGTACAGAGAGAAATTTTGAATTCAATATCAAAAATTTGTCATGTATCATTTTTAATGCCACTCAATGAATTGAATATAAAAGACTGATGAATATGGGTGTATCTCTTGTCCATGCTCCATGTCAGGTATAATATTTTATGACATATTTATTAGCACAATCTAAAATTCTTCACCTGCAAAAACATTTGAAAAATTTTCAAAAGTAACATATCAAGTTCAATCAGCAACTTTACCGGTATTCAAAACGGCCAATAAAAGGAATACAATTATGTGTTAGTTCACTTAACATTACGAAGGTATTTTCGCATAGAACCATGTGTCTGGATTCAAGATTATATTACTAAAAAGAACCATATAAACTGCAATCAAGGTATTCCTCTAAACATCTCAAATGTTCTTTACACATGCATTATAAAACGATTAATAATATCTAGAGTAAATTGTTGACTAATCGGGAAAAATTTTAACGACTGTAGGTTAGATATCCATAATATGTCTAACATAATAAATATTCAGAATGGTGGGGGTTATGATCATTTGAGTGTAAAAAAAAACTCACCTAGAAACTTGTCTATCAAAAAATACAAAACATTGCACAAGAAAGATCTCTTTTTAATTTTGGGAAAGAAAAAAAAAGTTGATCTTGGGGTCTATTATGAAAGCATTAGCCTTCAGCTATATGCTTTGGCAAGATCAAAATAGAAGTTAACATCGCAGAACACAAATTCAATACAATCGCCCAGGTATATTACTAGACGAACCGCCAATAATTGTTCCTCCTTCTGTTTAACCGGGATTAGGTATCAAAAAAAATCGTTTGTGACTCTTGACATCTTGCACAGTTAAAGAAGCATTTTATTCTCCACAAAGACAAACATTATCATAATCAGAACAAAATGAATTTTGAACAGTGCTTCAAGGGTCTAATTTTAACTGATCATTTTTTTAGAGTTACCAAAAATGGGTTTTGCTCACCCTAGACATACACCTTTTATTTATATTGTTGTATTTAATCACAACCTCTATGTATGTCGGCATCACAACACTAAAACTACCACACTTTATATTTTCTGGGACATTCAATTGAATTAAAAAAAATCAAATAGGCCTAGCTTTTATGTATGTTCTCATAACTTCTTAGTTTTTTCCTTAAAAGCTTAGGAGACTTACGGTAACAGTCATCTTCAATGAACTAAGAAATTATTTTTACCTGTTTTTCTCTTCAACTCTTCTTCATATTTTTCTCTTATTTTCTGTTTTTCTTCTTCAGTTTTCATTTCCATTTTCCTCATTTTTTCTTCAAATTCCCTCCCTATTTTCTCTTCAATTTCACTCTGCATCTTCTTGTATTCATCTTGTTTCTCAAGTTCCTTGTCCATGGGGACTGGTGCTGCACCTGGTACAAATGTAAAGAAAATTATACATCAGTATTATATTTATGTTTACAGATTGTATTTTTGCAACTTTGGTGAGAAAAACTAAAGATTTTACAACAAAAATACAAGATGTTATAATTTTTACTCCATTTGTGCTTAATATTAGGGATGGACACAGTCCAAAAACAATTGCTAATAATCTATTATATACATTATAGGTTAACTGCCACTCAAACGGCTGCGTAAAATCACCTGTTTCTTGTGTGCTTATTCTCTAGACTTTTCTAAATCAGGATAAAAGTGTTGGATTTCATGCATTCAAACCCTTGTGATATCACCAGTTATCTGACTTGGCAAACTGACTGATTGGCTAATCAGCACTGAACCTTATACGGCTGCAGCAAATTCAAGTTCAGAGTGGGAAAATTGAAAATGACAAAAATTTAGTCTTTTTATTATTGATGAATGTAAATGTCTTCTAATTTTTGAGAAAACACCACAATGGCAACTTGATTGAAGCTCCATGAAAGCCAAACTCAGATAATTTGAGCTGAGTCAATACATTGTGATTGAGTGAGTTAGGAGATATACTGTTATTGGGTCAAACAACTTGAAAATTTGATGTTGGAAAGGAAATTCATGGTTCATCTTCAATAAACACCAAATTTATCTCTACCTGTTCCTCTGCTCAACTCCTTTTCATATTTTTGGGGTATCTTGTGTTTTTCCTGTTCAGTTTGCATGCCCCTCATTTTTTCTTCAAACTCCCTCCTCAATTTCTCTTCAATTTCACTCTGCATTTTCTTGTATTCATCGTTTTTCTCGCGTTCCTTTTCCATGGGGACATGTGCTGTACCTGGTACAAAAGGAAACATAATTATTTATAAAATCAGAAAAGAATAACATTGGTCCATGATTAAGCAGTATAATGTTGATATAAGAGTATTTATAAGAAAAACTAAAGACTGCAGGTTTGCAAGTAAAACTAAAGATTTCACTAAAAACAAGATACAAAATACAAGGCTTCTTAGTTTTTTCCTTAGAAGCTTAGGAGACTTACAGTATTAGTCATGAGAAATAATTACCCGTTTAGCATAGGCAGATTTTTTTGTTGGCTGGAAAAGAGGAAACTTCTTTTAAAGCCGCCCGGTTTTACAGTATCTTGTTCCATTTTGAAATTGTCTTATTACCACCACTCAAAAAATACATATTATCCAAAGCTAGTTTCAGGAAAGCTTTTTCCGATGAAAGTTTACAGGCCATTTAATCGTAAGCAACCGTTCAAAAGTTAAAAAATCAGGTAAGCTAGCTACAGAGACTAAATTTGCCAAAACTCCTGTGCGCACATAACAGTTGGCCAAGCATGAAACCAGCCTTTTTGTCAGTAATTTTGGTGCAACCATTTTGAATCTTTTTAATGGCACAAGATGTTTCAATATTATATAAACATTAATAAAGCGGTTGATGATGTAAAATCTGGCATCAGCGAACCGACAACAGAGTGGGAAAATCGGCGGAAATCGATAATAGGGTAACTCATGTTAATATCCAAATATCGCTAGATTGACAGAGAACATGCGGTGGTTACTTATTTCGTTCAAAGTCGGTATTCTTGCTCAAATCATATTAGTTCATGGCTTACCTGTTACATTTGTTTGATAGACAGTCCCTGCCGTGACATTAGCTGTCGACGCGCTCAACTTTGTTTCAGCAGTTGATATCGAAGCAACTTCTACAGTGACAACTGTTTCACCTGACGCTATGTCAGCCTGATTAGCTGTTACTGCGATGTTCTCAGCTTGCTCGATCTGAAGCTCATTAATGTGAGAATCACCAATGTTCGATTCTGAAATGTTGAATAAAATCTTAGTAAACCTGAGGAATGCTACAAAAATACTTGAATGTTGCCATCATCATCATGACATTCCGCATGTAAAAAACCTTGTGTTTTAGTTCTGGTGAGTTCAGTTCGTAAATCCACTAACACCGTGCAACCCAACGTAATGAATGCAAGTTTGGAATGCAAACAATATAAAGCGCACATGAAGTCAAAAACTACGGCACCTAGTGTTAAGTTGGCTCCACATGTTAAATATTTTTATCAATTGTATATAAAAGCCGATGGATATGGGTGTATGGTAAAATATTTTATGACATATTTATTAGCACAATGTGCAATTCATCAACAGCAAAAACATTTGAAAAATTTTCAAAAGTAACATATCGAGTTTAATCAGCAACTTTATCGGTATTCAAAACGCCCAATAAAAGAAATACAATTATGTGTTAGTCCACTTAACATTACGAAAGTATTTTCGCATAGAACCATGTTTCTGGATTCAAGATTATATTATTAAAAGGAACCATATAAAATGCAATCAAGGCATTCCTCTAAACATCTCAAATGTTCTTTACACATGCATTATAAAACGATTAATGTTATTTAGAGTAAATTGTTCACAATTCAATGAGGTTTCTAGGTTCGGAGAAGAATAAGAATATGTGTTGAGTTCATGTATATGTTCTAATTTTTTTTTATTGTAATATCAAATGAAAAGAGTAGATTTGAGGACAGCTGTCATACAAAATTCCAGGTTGCAACAATGAGGTAGGTCACTTCACGAGAGTCTGCAAATGATATTTTTTGTTGAAATTTACTCTGTACAAGGCCGGAAACAGTTCCTAAACCGAACCAACTAACGGCCACTTGATAGCAAAAAGCTGGTATATGATGTAGTACCAGTAACTGCATTCCAAACAAAAACATCTCTAATGAAACTGAACCGCTATGTGTTATCTGCCCTGGGCGATGGTAAAACCATCTGCCATATCATAAAATATCATTATTGCAAACAGGAATCTTCATATATAAATCTACAAACTGGCGTCCAGAATATAATAATATTTATAACAGTGACTTACTATGTTGGATTGTGTGCAGGCTTTGTCCATCTTTTTCTTCGATCGATCGTTTTTTCTTTTCAGTGACTGTCTGAACGCTAAATTTTTGGAAAAAAATATTATCAGTTTTTTAGGATTGCTATGATTAGAGCTGGTTGAAGCAAAGGTGACAGATTTATTTGGTGATCGATACTTTCAAGTCCCTTTTTCATACAAACAATATGGCCTCAAAAACTGCTAAGCCCACCCAAGTTATTACATCGTGTTATTACATCAGTGGTGGGTATTGGATCAGGGCATCTACCACGATTTGAAGCTATCGGCTTTATTCTGCATATGACCTATTACCCAATAATTAGTTTAACTTTGCAGAAACCTGTATTCTCAGTAACTATAAAGTATAGGAAGGGGCTGGAAAAAACTAAAATCTTCCTTGTGAATCTCGCACTTTGCATATCAATTTATTTTGACTTGAGACCTTATTTTTCATAAAAGTTTGCTCAAAGCAAGCCCGAAGCAGCGGAGGGCCACTTAATAGCAAAAAGCTACTAGAAGATGTAGTACCAGCAACAAACTCTAAAAAGAAAACAATACAAACGGAACTGAACTGCTATGGTGAAGTGTAGTGGGTGGTATCTGGCCTGTGCAATGGCGGAGCCATTTACCACTTCTTTGTTTCCTTTTAGTCGCCTCCTACGACATGCAAGAAATACGTTAGGACTGTCCTGAAGCCCGTACCCACAATAGTTCGGAATAATGAACTGCGGTATTATATAGCAGCGCTGTTAATATCATCTACTGCCACACATACTATACACATAACATCTTCAACACAGATATCCCTGGAAATCAAAAACATTTGTACAAAATGCTGTCAACTTGAAATTAGCTTGATCCCATTAAGAGCATTATGGCAAAAAATATAAACTATTGCTCACTTATCCCTGACCTCGTCAGCAGACCTTATTTGAGCAAATTTGATTTTTATCTATAATATTTGAGGTTAAAGGCAGCACCTGATATGAAGTATCTGATGACCATGGGTATGCAAAGGGTTGCATAAGCTTGCATTGAATTCAGTTTGTGGTATCTACTCTGGGCAATGTTAACACTATCTGCCATATCTTTCTTCAATATAGGAGCCACAAACAACAGGCACAAAACATGTAGGTGCAATAATTTTAAAACCTGGCCTACCTACCTAGTGCTTATATTGTCATAAGAAACTTCCACCACACTTTGTCCAGGAGTGAAAATTTGAGTATCTTCGGTGCTTGCTTTGTCAGAAATATCTTCCTCTGATGAATAAACAACTGAAATAAATATCTTGTATTTCAATAATGCTCTTAAACAACTCGTTTTTCAATAAAAAACTTTTCATAGTGAAATTGAAAAATTATCTCAACCTAGCTGCGAGGTAATCACTACTTTTTTAGGTGGACTGGATCTGTTTTGGTGGATTTCATCTGTTACTGGGCATAATATGGAAATCTTTGAAGATGTACATAATTTTCTGAAATCCTGGTGCTTTTTCAATGCATTCCATGTCCTGCACCAATGCACGAGATGTACTTGTGCCAAGCACGATACATATTTGAACGAAACTACCCCTAAACATCTTTAACATGGATAGGCCGTTTCTGCGATCTCAATCCTCACTGCTAATAAACATTTCTGTAGATAGTGTTCTCTGTTTTGGTGCAGTTTAAAATATCACAAAGTAGCCTTGAAAAAATTGACGTTATTGAAGTGATTATTGTATAAATTTATCAGAATTGTTTTGCTTAAATGAAAGGGCGAAATGATTATGATGAAATTCCAATGACTTGAACAGATCCTGACTGGATAAGATAAAAAAGTTGTGTTTCTTACAGAACTGACATTACAAAGTATTAAATATCATTCTTCTGGAATTTGACAATGTTATATTGGTTCTAAAGGTGAGAATTATTTTATTTACTTGAGCCATGCTCATTCCATCGTATCATTTTCTTATTGCTCCTCATCCATCCCGAATCCAGAAATATTTCCAACTGCAAAACAAAATGCTTTTGTAAATATTAAATTGTTATATGAGGAAAATTTATTTAGAAGGTGGATGCCTGGTGCATTATGGTTACAGAACCAGTGACTATGGCTACTTCTACTAACCATGTGTTTTCCATGTGTAGGAAAACAAGAGAAGGTAAGGTGAGAACTATTTATTTATCTTCCTTCAATTTCAGACTGATAATCGTCGAGAGGCCCTAGGTTGAAACTGTTTGAAATTTAAAAAAGTGATTGAAGGTTTTTCGATCACCCAGGACAGATATAAGTCACAGCACTTTGCCATAGTGATTCCTTTCCATTGGTGATGTTTCTTGCAAAAAGTGCATATTGCTAGACTACATTTTAAATAGCTTTTTGTGGTTTGAGTGGTAGTTAGTTGGCTTTTTATAAGTGGCTTTCGGCCTTGCTCAGAGCGAACAGAAAATAATACTTGAATATGATTCAGATAATTGATAAATAACAATAATACCAATATTCTGGCATGTCGCCATAAAAAAATAACCAATACGCTCAGTTCTAGTTCATTAAATATGAACTAGCACTGTTCATTAAATATAATAGCGAACTGGATACTGAACTCAACAATTATTTAAGCTATGTTACTATGTAAATGGTGCTTGTGTTGAATGTTCATTCTAAACACACTAATTTGCCAAAAATTCGGGGTACCGTCAAACTTTTTTAGAAAGTGCTAAATGACCATTTTTGTCAATCGGGAAAAATTTCATTTCAACCCCCCCCCCCCCCCCCCCCAGGTGATTATATGTGCAAACAAAACACTTTCGCATGTTCTAATCAAAGCAAGAAACTCCGTTTCATCAAATTTCAATCCGTGACACCAGCTGTTGCCATTTTGTCATTTTGTAAATTCACTTTATTTTATAACTAACAAAATTTGTGTGCCGTATTTTATAATTTGGATATTATCTAGAACAGCGTTAAAGAGATAAATTGCAAGCCATTCTTTTGAGTTTTACCCAGAGCACTTTGTTAGCGTTTTTGTCGCAATTAGGATATCTTCGGTGTCGTTTTTCTTTGTGTTACCCAGAACACCTAGTTGCTGTTTTTAACACAGAATAACTTGGGCTTAGCAGGGCACCTAGTCGGTGCTTTTGACATAATTAAGATAATTTGGGCTATTTAATTTTTATTTTTACCTGGTGGCTGGTTTTGATGCAGTTATGATAGCTTGCGGGTAGTATTATTTATTTTGAGTATTACCCAAGACACCTAGTTGGCGTTTTTGATGCAATTAAAATAACTTGAATGCAATATTATTTATTTAAATTTTATTTAGCTGAGCATGGTACAAATAGACCACGTCATGGCAGTGCTGTGCATCAATGGCCCAAGAAGGGCACAACATGAAGTTTGTGGTTGTACGGGAACCCAGGTCATTTTGTACTGCAGACATATTTCATTGAATTTATAAGTTCATATTCTATTTGCAAAATAAAATTGTATAAAATACAACACAAAATCCCTCTGTGTGTTGTCCATCAATCACATTCCCATGTTTGATCATTTTCAAATTACTATTGTCAGGGTGGCATGACCTTGATTTCCCTCGGGCGACTGATTTCCAGTGTTAAATAATAATTTTTTTTTAGCCATTTCTTAGAGTGGATCACCCTGTCCAAGGCCCTTTAACAGCGGCCACATGTTTGACCATGTTTGATCATTTTGAAATCACTATTGTCAGGGTGGCATGACCTTGATTTCCCTCGGGCGACTGATTTCCAGTGTTAAATAATAATTTTTTTTTAGCCACTTCTTAGATTGGATCACCCTGTCCAAGGCCCTTTAACAGCGGCCACTTATAGACTGATAGGGCTAAAATTACTGGAGAGATATGATCTTTTCCTGTTCGACTTAGCCTACCCAAGTTATTACACCCTGGGTTGAGTGGTGGGCATAGATAAGCGAGTCGGACTCGCCGGGGATCGAACCCGAGATCTTCAACCTGCGATGCCAACATGTTTAACCACTAGGCCATCGCGCCCACAAAAATAATACTCCAATCATGCGTAATTCAGCCTAATGCTAATTCTTGTGTCGCCGTCTCCGAATTTGCAGTCGATGATTGGATAATAATTTCATTGTTATGTTATTCTTATGCAAGATATGGCACTAAATTTATGTCCTTATCATGATTGGTCAAATCATTAAAATTCACTGATTGTTGATCGGCCTTGACAATCAGTATCACGATAAATATGCACATAGACATGAAATTGTACTGCAGATCAGCCGCTTGGGCAAAAATCTGGTTCCCGTCTCTGTTGCACACGCTGTGCCCAAGCTTAAAAAAGCGTGAACAAAATATTTTTTGAGTAGTTTGAGATTCTATACTTGTGCCGTTAACTTCCGCCAAAATTATGGAAAGAATGATCATAATAAATAATAAATTTAACCCTTATTTATTTTTTGACTAGAACCAAATTTGGAAAGATTCGCTTGAATTTAAATCCCTGCCCCACAATGCATTCATTATTTTGATCTTTTGTTTGTTGCAGAAACATATTTAATAATGGCTGGTAAATTTCTAATGAAGGCTTTTGGACGTGGAGGTCAGCTTTGACAAAAATATCTTTCTCGAAACATTTTAAACTTTTAGTTTCGTCATTAATGAAAATTAGAGGCTCCAAATTGCCATTACGTCATCATGAGGACTATTTTTTCAGCTCCCGAATTTATCTTATCATTTTACATATCTGGTCATGGTTGTTTTTAAAAGTAAGTTCATTCTCACAAGTACATATTTTCACATATACCGTAGCTGGAGCGCTTGTTTGCGGGCCTTACCATTGGCTGTCGTAGAATCCTATATTTTCATGACGAAGAGCAGTTTCAATAAATTTTTTCATTACCGAAATGTTGCGTGTCAAACATATATATGATGATGAAAATTATGTTAATTTGAAAGTTAAGAGTTGTAATTTGATATTAGGCATAGATCCTGTAGATATCATGTCTGTAAAGAAGAAACGAGGGACAAGTGGTATCAGAGACGTGGCCGGACAAATGGAAGAGCGAATTCCTGTGCGCTTTGTGTGATATGAGGATTGAAACCACTGAGTGCACATAACTTGAAAGTATTTTTAACAAAACAATGTTACCATAATGCATAAAGTACACTGTATCAAAAATGCAGTAAAATGCAGTTTTTTTACAGTAATTTTACACTGCCATACTAACAGTGGCAATGATACAAACTAAAGGTGACATGTACCTGATCATAAAATACCTATTTTGGCATCCTGCATATTGCTTATTTGTAATCATTTCTTAAACAAAATCAAATTCGCCTGAAAAATTAAATTCCATGCTCATGTATGTCGCCGTTCTCAGACTTGTGTCTAAAAGTAATTCAAGATCTCAAGAGTGCAAAATTGAGATTTCTCTTATAAAGATATATATGTGTTTATATGTCTTATTTGTAGTCCGCGGTACCGTGTTGGAAGCGATAATAGCTGCCGAACGTAATACCTAATGAATGACGCAGGTTCGAGCCCAGGTAAAGTATGGTTAAGATCCATGAAAGAAAAAGCTTTCAAAGAACAAAGAATGCGGGAGCGTGCCCTTCAGCAAGGTTCTTTGCAGGAAGCTGAAACGTAGCACAGATATACAATCACTACAAAGGTCCATGCCTAACGGTTGTTTGGTATAACCTCCTTGATATGTTCACAGACAGGTGATGCTAAATAACTCGGAAAACCCACAAAAATAAACTCAAAAAAATAAAAAAAAAAGAAGCAATGGAGCGACAAAAAACAGAGTACTGAAGCACTGGAACGGTGCAAAATAGAGTACCGAAGCACTAGAACGACAAAAAACAGAGGGCCAAAGCACTGGAACGAGGAGAAAGAGAGTACTGAAGCACTGGAACAACGAAAAACAGAGCACTGGAGCACTGCAACGACGAAAAACAGAGTACTGAAGCACTGGAACGTCGAAAAACAGAGTACTGAAGCACTGGAACGACGAAAAATAGAGTACTGAAGCACTGGAACGACAAAAAACAGAGTACCGAAGCACTGGAACAACGAAAAACAGAGTAACGAAGCACTTGAACGATATATATATGTATGTTTATATGTCCTATTCGTTGGCTGCGATGGCGTGATGAAAATGATGATAGCTGCCGAACGTAAGTATGGTCAAGGTCCATGAACGAAAAAGCCTTCAAAGAACAATACATGCGGGAGCGTGCCTTCAGCAAGGAATTTTGCAGATAGCTAAAACATAAAACAGATATACAATCACTACAAAGGTCCATTCCTAACGGTTGTTGGGTATAACCCCCTTGATATGTTCACGGACAGGCAATACCAAATAATTCGGAAAACTTGAAAAAAAAACTTTTACATTTACTTATTTCACATATTTTAATTTTACAAAATAATTGGTTTAGTTAAGGTCATATTCAGACTGATTTCTGCCAGTACAAGAATTTGATTTTCAGACCTTATATATCTTCCTAAAACCAAACATATAAGATTGTGGTGTTAGCTGGAGAAAACGAACCTTAGATCGAAGTTGATTCAATCGATTCTGTAATATTTCTTCATCCTTCATTTCCCATCCACGCAAACTGAGGACCTCAGTAACATTAGGAAGGAGGTTGACAACTGCACCAATATCACCTTGACTTGCATTTCTCTCTTTAAGCAGCTTCAAATACCTGATCTAGGAAAACAATTGAGATTCTTATTTTTCAGACGTAATTTCACAAGATGTAGTGAGTTGAGTGGTATCGGCCATGGGCGATGGTAAAAAACATTTACCACTTTCGGCTTTCTTTTAGTTGCCTCTTACGACCCACAGGAAATAGGATAGGACTATTCTAAAGCCCGTACCTACAAGGCTAACAGGAATTTGCACTCCAGTTGATTGAAAAATCCTGAGAAAAATATTATATTAACTAATTAAAAACAAAATTCAATTAAAAATTTCAATATATGAGAAAAATTTTATCTAAATGAGTATAGATTACCCTTATCGAACAATTTTGAAGATAAAATTTATATTACGCCTCAGGTTCAGGAAGATAAAGTTGCATGCTCATTATAAATGCCAGGTCTGATAGACATTCCCAAACCCTTTTTGTTATTATATTATTGAATATCATTGAATAATATTATATTGTAATTATATTTCTCTTTAGTCAAACACCCAAGTATGATGATCTATTCACTCATATATCGTACTAAAATAGTCGCAACCACTGTTAATGGCCGAACATGCTTTTGTATAGTTTAGAGTTCACCACGCTTCAATTCTGCATGGCCAATAAAAGCCGGCTATGAGGTATTTGCTGACATTCCTTATTCGCCCAAAAAGGAGAATATTCAGCATTGGTATATGAATACGAATAAAGTTTCGATAACAACTCGATTTTAATGAAACTACTGATATTATTTGTAATTTAGTTTTTGTTATGTGTATGTCAAGTACACACTGAGGAATACGGCCATTAGATTCATATATGATAAAACCCATTTTTACAAAAATTCTGCTCGCGACTTCCACAATAGGCATTATCCAAGGCTTCCAATAATTGTCTGCATTTCATCAACTGACCAGTAGCAGAATTATTATTTGACAGTTTTGTGATTGAAAATTCTAAATCTTGCAGCATTTCAAAGGGTAAAGTCAACAGTCAACAATTAAAAACCAATTTTCTATACAACTTAGAATTTATTGACCATTTGCACATGGTTTTATTTCAAATATAGATATTTTATGTGTCTTTGTAAATCAAGTAGACTGTAATTTTTGTTTGATCATAAAATTATGATGAATTTATTTTTTTTCAACAATACCACCAAATAAAAATATATTTTGTTGACACATTGCAATGAATTAAATTAAATTAGTGACAAATTAGTCAAAATAGCGTCGATAAACATTGGCACATGCTTAAGATCAATTGACAAGGTTTTAGCGAACGCTGTCCCACACCCACACATTCTATGAACAGAAGGTCCAATCAGGGAAAACTATGTCTGAACATTTTTATCATGCAAGAGTTGGCCATATATCGTATTCGTAGCGATTAATTCGAAGGTTAATTTAACACTTCGGTCGCGAGTTATAATTTGATATCGGAACTGTGGCCATATAAACATGGACCGTAGCATCGATTCTGACCAGATGGTGCACATTAGCCCAATTTTTGCCTGTGGCGCACATTATAGTGTCGTAAGATTGACAATCAAAGTCATCCCCTCCTTAGAAAATTTTTGAATCAGCTACCACCATGGAATTTTAACAGTTAGTTATTTAATTAAATTGAAATTTAGATCACTTAGCAAAAAAGGGGAGAATCGCTGTATAAAATTTATTCGATAGTTTTGAGGTTAAACAGATATTTATGGATAAAAGTCCAGCATTAATTTCGAAAAAAAATTTCCATATTCATCATTCTTTGCTTTACCTTTGTGTTTCCCAATGATGATTTAAAAGCTTGTAGTTGATCTGATGACAGATTGCAGAAGGTGAGATCCAAGTATTCAACACAGGATTGATTGGAAAGTATTTCACCGACTGATGATAAACCTTTAACTCCCATGTTTGTGTTGTAATACAGCAATACCTCCCCGACCTGTATTGAAAAGAGAGGGTAATGATGATGAGTTTTTAATGGGATCCCCAGTATGAGTCAAAGGTCAACCTCTGGTGGATAGATAAATACACCACAGGTAAGCAGTTGTTCTGCAAACAATTTAAATAAGTAAATCTATCTCAAAATGTGAAGAATAAAACAAAAACGTTCTTTTGACTTTGACTCTTTAGATAAATAATTAAGATCATATGTCTATTTGAAAATAATTGCTGGAAATAAAAAAGAATTTCTTTTTGTCCATTCGCAATGATGTTGTGGTCATTTGTTATTCAATTCTAATGTGTTAATTCTGCTGTACATTTTCTAGGTAAATCAGCATTAGTGAAACAATCTTAACTTTGAAATGCCAATTCAAAAAGTGAAGTCAGCTGAATTATAAACCAATTTCGATTATACAATTTAGAGTTTATTAACTTGTAACACATAAGTTTATTTCAATTATATATATTTTTATATGCCTTTGTAGATGGAGTAGACTGTTATTTTTATTTAATAATCTTTAAAATTAAGATTAATTTAAATTTTGTAATATTTTTTCAACAGTAGCAGACAAATAAAAACATAATTTTGTTGATACATTGCCATGAATCAAATTAGGAATGGATTAGTTAAAATCGCATCTATAAACATTCTATGGCACATGCTTGGGATCAACTGACTTGGTCTGATTAACGCTGCCCCACACCTACACATTCTATGAACAGAAGGTCCAATCGAGAAAAACTACGCTAAACATGTTTTATCATGCATGAGTTGGCCATATATCTTATCCATGGCCCATGCCTGGCAAAATTAAATTATTAATGAAGATTAATTAAAGACTTTGGTCGCGAGATATAGTTTGATATGTGAACTGCGGTCATATAAGCATGGACTGTAGCATCGTTTCTGTCAAGGTGTGCTTCATTTTGACCAAAAAATCGTTCTTCGATTTAATATTGTCATTTCTTATTGTTATAAATGTTTATTTATCGAGATATGTATTTTGCATTTTAATACATCGCTTACTAATAATAATTTTTTCAATAAGTGCAAAACAATATCACAGGGTAAAAATTCACAATTGTAGAATCTTAAACTTTTCTTGATCGATTACTTGGGAAGTGACGTGAGGATTGATATAAAATTGGTAAATTTATTCAATTACACAAATTTCCAAACAAAAAATAAATCCTAGTATAATCCGGATAAATTGGTCAACACAGCATATTTCACTTTAATTAGGTGAAACAATTTCTCTTCTGCACATTGCTCTGTATCTGCTATAATATAATGCTATATATTTTTTTTATTCACCATTGAAAGTGTATGAATTGTTAGAAAATTTTTGCCTGTGGTGCACATTATAATGTCATAAATTTGACAATCAAAATTATCCCCCTCCTTGGGAAATTTTTGAATCCGCTACAGCCATGGGGAATTTTAACAATTGGTTACTTTATTAAAATTTAGGTTTCTTAGAAAAAAAGGTTGGAATCGCTATTTTAGAACAAAAATAATTTATTTGACAGATTTAAGCCTAAACAGATAATTAAAAATAAAATTAAAAATAAAATTTTCATATTCATCATTCTTTGCTTTACCTCTGTATTTTCCAATGATAATTTGAAAGCTTGTAGTTGATCTGATGACAGATTGCAGTAGCTGAGATCCAAGAATTCAACACAGGATTGATTGGAAAGTATTTCACCGACTGATGATAAACCTTTAACTCCCATGTTTTTGTTGTGACGCAGCAATAACTTCGAAATCTGTGTTGAAAAGATAATGTAGACAGTTGATGATCTTTTGTCAGTGGGATTAACAGAAAGTTTCATTAATATATGCAAATGTGTCTCTGATAAAAGCAATTCAGTTTGTTTTTTTAGTAAAAATATTGGAAAAAAGTTTCGATTTTGGAAGCTCAAAGTGCTGAGTGGTTTATGATATAATTTATTCCAAATTAATAAATTTTTCGACTATGTGTCTGTCTGAACACTATAAAATATATGCAAATGCCTCAGATACGACTTGGAATTATTGCAGAGTTGGCTACCGTTGCCATTGAGTATTCTACTTAAAAAAATCAAAATGAAGATAATGTGAGAATTATTGCAAATAATGCAAACCTACAATGTAATAGACAATCGTTTTAGCTGAAAATATCAGATTCCACTATATTCACTCATCTGGACCGATTTCTAAATATTTGATTTTGAATGCTGTGCAGAAATATCCTTAGATTTATGTATGTCCAACATTATTTCGCACACTGATGAAAAGTTTCAATTTTGGAAGCCCAAAGTGCTCAGTGGTTTATGATATATTTTTCTCGGAATCAATAATTTTTTTGAGAATGTACTAATCTGAACATATAAAGCATTTTTGAATGCCTTAAAAAAAGATTTGAAAGTGATTTCCTACCACTATTGCCATTGGGTATTCTGGTGAAAACCATGAGGCAGAAGTCATGGAACCTAAGGCGTATTCCTCTTAGGATATTTGCTGTATTCCAACTCAAAATAGACATTGAATATTTTATATTCACTGAGCTTTTCTTATTTCTTTTTGACAAGATTGCAGTTTCGATCGTCAGTACTAGGAATCATTACTAGAATCTGTCCGAACCCTACATGAAAATCAGCTGTCTAAAAACAAAACAGCTGTATCCGTCTCTCGATAATGTCCAAATTCTTGGAATGCAAAAGAAAAAACAAAATATGGAAGAGAAAATATAACAGCACATATGTGCTAATAGATACATAAATATATTCTTAGATTTCAAAATTGGTGAATTTTGGCGTTATTTTGTGTGATTTTCAAAGTTTTAAAGCAAATTGCACTGCATTTGCCAAGTTTAAATTGTTTAGAACTTAGATATATCTCAAATAGTATTTCATTGGTAATAAAGTCATTCATTTTTATGTGAAAATTTGACTAGTAAATGGTGAAATATATCGTTCAATTTCCTAATTGTGGAATTTCAAATTTTCCTTGCTCTGTCAATTTAATAAGAGTGTATTATTGGGGCCGTAATAAATTATCTACTACTTTTTATTTGGAAATTCAAATAGTAAATATCAAATGTATTTTTTGTTTCCACAATTGTGGAATTTTCTTTGCTCGGTGATTTTGAGTCTTTTTTTTTAATTCCGAAACAAAATATGCTCTATTAGCCAAGTTAAGATGAAGAATTCTTCAAACAATATATCATTGGTGATAAAATAAATCCTTTTTATTTAAAATATTAAATGCCGAAATATAATATACGATTTCACTGTTGTGGAATTTTATTAGCTGGGTTAATCATTCGTGTAAATCTCTAGTGGATGAAACACTAGCCAGCGCATTTATCTATTTTTTCTCTGTTTATCTATTTTTTTCTTTGGAAAGTAACAAGCCACCGGGTACGTGGACCAGCATGCACTAATGTCCAGCAATCCTCTCAAATATAATTAACCTGTACAAGATTTTTAATGATTGAACTAACTGGGAGAATCGGATTAGTGACAATATAACTTTAAAAACCAAGCAAGGCCATATATAGGGGAGGTTTCAGTGGGTCTGAATCCCCTCTTTTGTGAGACCTGAGCATAGTAGTATAAAAAAAGGTAGATGGTTTACCATCATCGGGAAAGACACCATATACTGCACTTTATCAGAGTGAGAGTGAATTTCAATGAAAAAAAGTAGGATAAAAGTCCCAATATATACTTGCTTGACTTTTTAAGATCGAAAACGACAGAAAACATTCGACCTATTCAAGTGCGTATTGTAATCTTAATATTTTCTGCGTGACACAGATGTGTATAAGTGAACATATTCAACAGAAAGAATTTCCACTACCTTATATCGGAAATATGTTTGACTTAAGCATTGTCGTCTAAACGCTTAACAGCACTGATGTGCGAAGGGGAGACCATATATGGAATGATGTAGTCGAGTAATAACATTTTCAAGAATAAATGAGATTAACTTGCGCATATGCATGTATGTCAATAAAGCATGGGGAAGTTTATTATAATAGACTAATTCAATAACTTCAATAATATTTTGTCCTGATTCAAAATTAATAGTTTTCAAATTTGTTAAAACATTTTTCTTTTTTAGAAATGCATGTGCCATATGTAAAAAATTTAATCTTTTTCCCACGAAATTAGGTCCAAAATATGCTATTTCAAATGTTTTTAGCATTGGAGGAGCTAGACGACAAAACTGCTGAACATGGACAACAACCAATCATATTTTTCAAAGTTAGGTTTCGCAGGCATTATACAGAACACAAAAATTATTAAAATGCTGAAAGCTGCTATCACAAATTTCATATATGTTTGAGATTTCAAAAACACAGGAGGATTTGATACAGTTTGAATCAATTTCATACGAAAAATAGTTCTCAGACAGAGAATCCCATAGTAGTAGTTTGGATGTTCGAGAACAAAATTTCACATGAGATTTTCTTCCTATAATTTATAGTGTCAAGTGGAAAAAAATAAAAGATAGCAGCCAGTCAAGCCGTTCGCCTCAGAACCAACTATTTCTAATCACCGTGCAATACTGCATAAGAGATACACAACCTGACTATGCTAAGAAATTTTGCAATAATTAAAATGAACCCAACTTATTCACTGTTCAGATTCCAAAATATAAATTATATAGAACATACATTTCATCAGTTTATGTTTGTTCTAAAACTAGTTTCAATAAAATATTTGAATTCTGAAGCTGAACTCATATAAAATCAGAGTGGTAATGTACATATGTCTCAAATGAGTGGAAATAAGGAAACTTAAAAACAGTTGAAAATGGATATTTTAAAGGAAATAACCCAATTGTTTCTAAATGGTTAGATCATTTTTTTAATAGTACAATATTTATATTCCGAATAAAAACTTTAAAATATATATATATGAATATTCCAATTAGTGCGAATTTCCCCACTCATTGTATTAATTAGAGTGCAAGAACAGCAGAAAAGTCAGAATGGATATTTATACATTATTTTAGTCAGTTCATCATACCGTTCTATTTCTATTGCGAAATGTACCAACCTGGACTTTGGATCCTTTCAATGCAGATGCCAGGGTTTGAAGTAATGATGGGTTGAGATTGCAATCGTTGAATGACATCACCAATGATGTGCAATAGAAAGCTACTGATCCAATGACATGAGCATCGCTGATGGAGAGGGAATGTTTGTCCATGTCAATCGAACTCATTGATTTAACAATGTCAATCATTCCATCTTTTGCCTCATTCAGTGCAGTGAACAGCTCCAGTCGATCTTGCTTGGATTGTCGATGCTCTAGCTGTTTTTGTAAACTTTTCTTCAAAGCAGCTCGCTTTTTCTCCAGATCAGGAATATCTGAGAGAGAATATATTGCATGTCAGAACTCAGTATGTAATTTAATGAGTCAGAAAGATTTAAATATATTCGGAAACAGAAATATAATGTTGAGCAGAAATATACATAAGAAATCAGAAGATATGAATTCTAATAAAATTATTAGTTTTTTTTTGTTCTTTTAAATGTTCAACTACCATATAACCAATGTAACAAAAAATATTTTTATCTAAATTATAATGTCATATTCTTCATATAAATATCAACATCCTCAAAATAGAATTCAAAACAGAGAACTATTCTGTACCCCATATTTTAGGTACTATATTTTGGCAAGAATGAATGACCAATAGACAATGCCTCTGCGGCACATTCCAGTGCCGGTAGATCAAAAAACATTGCTGGACAACACTTTTCCTATTGCCATTGGTCAAGTTGTATAGTCCACCATAAGTTTTTATTGTCAATTTGCAGTACCTATATAGCAGGCCAGATTCAATAAAATTGGATAAAAACAATGTTCTGTCAATCATCATTATGCATGGTACATCTGCGGCTCATGGTCAGTGTAATACCATATATTGCAGAGTTAAATTTTCATTAAGAATATCAAACATCCAATTTTGTTGTCTAATCACTGAGCCAAGCATGTTACATTTTAAGCTTTTCCCAAAGTCCACACATGATGGATAGCAGCAGTGATGAGCAATGTTGCTTGACATTGAAAAGTGGTAATGATAACTAGAGCTGGATTAGGTATTTTTATTAGGTATTTTTTGTACCGCCACCAAAATGTCAGCATTACCAACATCCGGCTATCATGCTATTTTCAAAAAGCATGCTAATGTGCCATTTCAACAAGTGGCATAAAAATTAGGTGTATATAAAGAAATCTCATGAAAAGTTGGCAGGTTTTTTTTTTCATGACATTGCAAAAGTAGAAATGAGGTATAAAAGTCAGTGCAATGGATCAACTATAACTTTTTGACCTAGGAAAAATAATTTTACCACTTTTATGGCGTCCAAAGGGTGATTGTAGGGGAAAACAACGACTTTTTAATACAAATAAACTTCTTTTTCAATGCTTATTTAGGAAAGGACATACCACTTTCATCAGCAAAATGATGACTTATTAGGTCATATGATGTAAATTAGTGGTAGCCACAGTGGAAAAGAGATGAATGTACAAAAAAAGTTTCCAACATTGCTTTTGTTGCGTTAAAACCAGGCAATCCAGAAAAATTCATTAGACAACTCAAATTTGGGTTGCGACCGGTAGGTTAGCAACCCCGTTTTGGCATTTGCTCCACTTGCAGACTATTTTATATTTATCGATGTATCATTATCAGGTTTTGGTATTGGGAAATTTTCATCAGTGATACATTTAAACTGCAGTATTTTGATACGATGGCAAATTCTATTTTAATTTCTGCAGAAAATGTTAATTTTTATTATATTACTATCATTTAAACTTATAGCACATATCACCACATTGATCCAAACACAATAATCTAAACAAGGCGAAACAGATATGGGAAAGTGAAGTGAGTGGCATCTGCCCTGAGCAATGGTAAGACAATCTT
Organism: Styela plicata; assembly: GCA_963675895.2. Taxonomy (NCBI): domain Eukaryota; kingdom Metazoa; phylum Chordata; class Ascidiacea; order Stolidobranchia; family Styelidae; genus Styela; species Styela plicata. Next base: position 18,803,167 of record OZ023142.1, on the reverse strand, counting down.
TCACTACTTTGTTTCCTTTTCGTCACCTCTTACGCCATGTAGGAAATATATTAAGACTATTCAAAAAGCCTGTTCCTACGGTGAAAACATATTATTGTGGTTACAATTATTTATTTATTTATAGTAGTATTTTCTACAACATTCGCTACAAAATTCTGCCAAAACCACAAATTGCAATCTTCTTAATCAATTAATAAGATAAGCATAAATGAAATCTGCAAATCATTTACTATCGAACATTCAATTCTCTAAATGAAAAGCTAAATTTATTCTTATAAGCAATGTATGGCCAATAAATAGTCTTTGTTCAGATATGTTGCTAGATTTAATATTTCTAATCAGAGGCCTATCAAATTTAGCACCATGGCAAAACCCAATTAGATATTCTGTTTTATCAAGCATAAAGCACAGATGTGCCGCGCCTCTTTGGAACGATCCATCCTTGACTCATCATATAAAGACCCAACCTCATTCCTCACTTGAAACTAGTATCTGCACTAAAGGTCAAGGCAATGGCGACATTCACAAAAACTGTTTAGCGAAAAATTTATTCTCTCGTAGCTCATGATACCATAATCCTATTGAGCCTTTTTTTACCAAATCTGCTGCTGCACTATCATATATGGTGCTAAAAAAAATAATAATTTATAAAAAAAATACATTAAGTAAAACTTTAAAGTTTGGGTATAAGTAATTTTAAAGTAATTTTCACTTATTGTTTCAATGTGAAAAGAACACTAAAATAGTATTTTATATGGCATAACATTTTATATCTCGAATTTGATACTGTTTCAGAAACTTAATCCTTCAAAATTTCCTACTTTTAATCCCAGCCACACCATCTTGAAAAACAATATACAGTTAATGCAATATGCAGGTAGTGCAGATTACAAAAACAAGACTTAGGCAGTAGAATCGAGAGTATTTTAAATATGCAGCGTGAACTTGGCTAGTAACATTTTATTGCTTTAATTCTATATGAAATATTTCTTCTCAAAACCTATAATGCCAGTAAAATAACTATTATCACAATACCTCCCAGTAGGATTTTTGCTGATTCAAAGACATCATGGTTCAGTAGCAGTCCACAGATGATTCTTCGAATGAGATCGTAAGGTCCTGTGTTAAGGTGATCTTCGACAAACTTCTCAAAAGATTTTAAATCCAACTGGAGAATATGGAAAGATGCAAGCATCTTTTGAATACTTTGATGTTGGAAGTAACGGAGATGGATTCCTCGAAGAAGTTTCTTACATGTTCCTCCAGGGGCCAGGATCGCTAAATCAGTCGCTCCTTCAGGTTTAAGATTCACATTATCAAAATCTTCATCTGTGAAGAGAACTTTTCCTTGTACTGTCCCATTGTACGAAAGTTCCTTCAGTTTAGCTAAAATTTCTGGAATATTATCTTGATGAGTGTGAGGGGATCGTACTATGCTCTGCATAACGAGGATCATAATGCCGGTCATAGTGTTTGGTATGAAGTCAGATTTGATTTTCAAACCAATCAAAGTATAAACAAGCATTACAGGTGTAGTGCACAATAACATGAGTATTGGGACTTTAACGTTGAGATATTCCATCGTTTCTTGTGCTTCTGTGTTTCCCTCATATCCCACAATGATTTCTTTTATTGATTCCATGGTCAATCCAGCAAGTGCAATAACATTATATGGTCGAATTTCTCCCCAGTAATTTCTGATGGAATGCTCACGACTAGATGTTATGACGCGACATCCAGGAATCAAGTATCCAGAGAGAAGATTCCATATTATTACTTCAGGATAAGCTGGCTCATACAGACTGATAATTTCATAAACTCCATCAACTGTATACTGAAGATTGTCCAATGAGTCAAGCATGAATATAACTTCTTTGGCATTAGTTTTTGCAAACTCTTTCACTTGTTCTATTTCTTCTCTTGTGAGACCTGTATTGTCGAAAATCAATTCAGCTGCAGTGACTTTCTCATGTGCCTTAAATCTTCCGCATCTTATGTATTGGACCATCTTAATGATTCCTTGAAGATATTTTCCTTGCAAAAACTTTCTTGCTGTTGCCTTCATGAGTGTTGTTTTTCCACTTCCTGCAGGACCAACAAAACACACATGGCCTTGTTTGAAATTTTTGAATAAATCGACGAGTCCAACCTCAGATATATGTCCAGATGTATCAAGATTAAATTCATATTGATCATATTGTTGTTGAATGCCAAGACTATGAAGCATCCTCCCTCCTCTATAAAAATCCACCACTTCTAACCGAGGAGTGACATCAACGTCCAGTTTCTTCTTAAAAACTTCATGAGGTTCAGCAAGATCGTAGAAATCAGTGCAATTTTGTGTGTTCTCATTGACTTTTGCTATTGCTTTGTCTAAGGACATTTTGTTTGTATAACGAACAATGCTCATCAGGAGTTTCCTGGTGTGATATAAAACTTTTTGTAAAAATAACTCAACGTCGCTCAAACAAATCCAATTTATTTTCCAAGCTTTTCTGCATAAGTTTCAATGATTTATGCCCATTTAAATATGTCCAATTTTTTTCACTTTAGCAAGAGGTATGATTTTACTGCCGGTTTTACAGGGCAATATCACAAGAGTATCAGTACCCACAGCAAAATGTCATTATATAGGCAACTTTATATCCAAAGTTTAACATTAAAAGCAGACTTTTTGATAGTTCAACTATAATAACTTTCTCACAAGGACTGTTTGAACTATGTTCACATAGATGCTAATAAATCCCTCATGTGATAATCAATCTCCCACAATAATCCAGAGAAGTGTTTGAATAAACTTAATCCCCAAGTTAATGATAGACTTGCAAATGAGTATCTCACTGTTCTGTTAGATTGTTGAAGACAGTAAATCATTGATAGTAGCCAATTCGTCACTACGATATGTCTGTGTTCTTTTATTTTTATTCAAATTTCAATAAATCACTTCTCACATCCCTAGATGCAATTATACAATTTACTAATGTATCTGTTATAGCATCAGAATATCCAAGGTTCTTTTATCCACTGATAGGTGGTTTCAATTTCTTTACTAGTTTGTGCGACATTAATCATGAAAAATTTTCGCACTTCTGTCACCTTCTTGCTTAGTTATTTCCAGAAGATTTATTGGAAAATTTTGCATTCAATGTAGGCTGTTGAGTCCCTAACAAGAGTCTTAATGAATATTCTATTCACAGATATATAGTTCACAGATCCATCGCACAATAACTCTATTTTATATTTCCATATCAAAATTGCTTTTAGCTAAGTAAATTATCCTGAAAATAATGACAAACTAATTAAGAATTGTCAGTTTGAACATTAGTCGAAATTCACCATAATATGAATGATGTTTCAATAATTTGAACAATCAAAATTGCTGTAAATTTATTTATTGCTGTCAAATTTTAAAACAGAAAATTTGTTGTGCTACTACTTTTAACGTGTGACTATAATTATAAACATAAGGTTGAAAAAAATATATTCAATTGTTTTAGACAGATTATCGCTTTTGTCACAGTTTCCACAGGAGTTGAATTCTGCTAATATTTGCATTGTTATCTCAATTCTATACAACTATTCAAACACTATAAAAATTGAAATATTCTCCTACAAAAGACCAAATAGGAGTTGTTTTTATATCAAATATTGAATATCTGTCAATTTCCAGCTCTGTCTTCTGATTCCAATTAAGCAAAAATAAATACTAGTGTGCTTTGAACAAAATTACTGTTCAGTATTACTAAGTGATCAGGTTAAAAACAACAATATTCATTGGATATACAGTAAACGAATGTGTGTCATTTACCTTAAATAAAAAAGAAGAATATGGTATAATGTAACTTTGCATTACAAATGCTTCGCAAAAAAATAGTTAAAATCTGATAATGTCTCACAATTTTTATATAAAATTAAAGTACTTTTGTTAATAATGACCAAATGGAGAATTATTTACTTCATCAATATTAAAAAGCAATATGTCCAACTTTAAAAAATGTAAGTAATGTTAAAATGCCCATTTTGCATGAAGTAATAATTTTCTACTTCTCAATTTATAGCATTTCTCAAGCCGGCTTAGAAGTCAAACTTTTCAACAGTTTCATATCAGAGCTACTATATATCATTGTGAAAGCATTGTACAAGAAAGTGACATTATGAACAAAAATTGAGATAAAACAAATAATTCACAATATTCTGAAAATATTGTCATATATATAACATTGTTTATTCTGAAAAATGTATATTAATGAACTGAAATATTTAAATGTCCTATTTTGAGTGTCTGGTAGTCAATAAACTGTTAGGAAACGGTTCAAAATCATCAATACTATTATGCTTTTTTTTTCTTCAGAAATAATGATTGCAGGTGCCCGAAGAAAACCAAAAACCTTGTCACTAACATAGAAGGTATTGCTCCAAACTTTCAATATAATATTGCTAATAATGTTCAAATAGTTTGTTTTTTGTAACAAAATCAAGATTATGGTCGCCATATTTGGATTCAGGATTTGCATTCACTTCAATACATTTTCAATTTAGATAGTTGAGTTTTACCTAGTCTGTCAAGCATGAACAACTGATAGACCAGGTAAAAATGGCCTGATTCATCAGTGACTCATACTTGGAAAAATATTTTTTGATTGGAAAGAAATAAAACTGACCACTATTTTTTAATTGGGTGACAACCCTAGTCGCGAACCACACTTCATGAGCCATAGGTTGAACATTTTCAAAATTAAGATTTAGAGAATTTAAATTTTACTTGGAAAAATATTGCTAACTGTAAAAGCCATAAAATGTTTACATATAATGTTTACTGTGACCTAGGATATTAGAAGCTATGAATTTAAATTTTTAAGTATCCAAATGTGCATATAGTCAAGAAATAATAGTAACTTTTGATGCAATTAATAAATTGACATGTCTGACATGTCATATTTTCTGAAAGACATGTCTCATCTGCAGTTCAGGCCTTTAAAAATCATATTGCTCATTATAATGAATATTGTTTAAACAAAATTCCCCCAATATTTCCTAGTTTTCTGAATATTGAATATTTCTCCTCTTATTAAATTCCTTTCCCGATGACAAAAATGTTCAAGATATCGTGGCAACATGTGTTAAATTGTCTTAAATCTTGCACTTATACCCATTATAATAAAATGGGTAGTAAGTATTTTCAATAATCTTATCTTCCAAGGTCTCATCTTTTTCAATAAAACCTTAATATTTATGGAAAATAAAATGTATAAACACAATAAAAGTACATATTTTATTAAAGGTATTCAATTCAATCACACCAAGTGAAACAAAAAGATTGCGGCTTACTTGCTTTCATACTGAAATATTGGGCATTCCTATTTTGTGATGCTTAATTTTACTATTGTCATGTTGAAGCATTTACAAGTTATAAAAACAATAACCAAACATGAAAGTCCTGACAAAACAGTTTTGCAAAATTTTAGGCAGTATATGGGAACAATAAAAATTAGGCTGTTATCAAAAGAAATGGACAAATCAAATCCTGAATATCACCAACACAAATTTACACTTCACAAGTCTCTAGCAATATTTTTTTTGCGATTTCCCATTCATATGAAAAAGTTCAATCATTCAATCAAATTTTTTTTGTCCAACTTGAAAAAGACAAAAGCCAACTACTGTACTACTCAGACACCCCAAAATAGGTTTCATCAGAGAAAAATTTGGCGAATGGACAATATTTCATGGTATTTCTGTGGCTGGAATATTCAATTGTCCATCTTTGAGTAATTTCTGGTATCAACCAAACTGTAGAAAATGGTTCAAAAGCTTCATTTGTACATCTGAAGAAAATGAATAGAACATTCCGGACAACCAGGATTCCGCCACTCTGTATGATTCCATATCAATTTTTAGAAGTTTTAGTCTGTCTGAAGCATGAACAAGTGAAAGACCAAGTATAAAAGGCACGATGTAACAGTGACTCATACTTGGAAAAATATTTTTTGATTGGAAAGAAATAAAACTGACCATTATTTTTTAATTGGGTGACAACCCTAGGCGCGAACCACACTTCATGAGCTATAGGTTGAACATTTTTAAAATTAAGATTTGGACAATTTAAATTCTACTCGGAAAAATATTGCTAACTGTAAAAGCCATAAAATGTTTACATATAATGTTCACTGTGACTCATATTCCAGGAATCGAGCGATAGATTGTCTGTTGTGTCTATTTACAAAGCACTTAAAGTTAAACAGCTGCATAATAAACCAATAAGAATCTCTTATGTAATTTCAAATTTATATGTTGCTGAGAATAATGCTAGGGATATTATCAAAAACGCAGTATACTTTAAATGGTATTTCGAGTCATTGAAAAATTTTGATTTTCAATTACACAATGCTTAAAACTGCAGGGTGATAGAATCTGTTTTTCCTCAGGTGTCTGGAACTTTCTGATAATTTATATTTTTTAAAAAAAATCATTTTTTTTTCGAAAATGAATTGAAAAACAAATATTTTTTTAAAAAAAAAATTAAATTAAAAAAAGAAATTTTTAAAAAATAATCCCTAAATCATTGCGTTGTCATCATAAAAAAAAATGATGATAATGATGGACCCCGAGGTCGGACCAATGTCATCATTCTACACAGAAAAAATATGTGTTCCCAGGTTGAATTCCAGTCGAGCATAATTCACTTATAATCACTTATATATTCACTTTTCTGTGTTATCTATACTGTGATGAACTATTATTGAACCACTTGTCTTAAATGTGGACTCCATAAATTTAATGTTGTGTAGGGTAATCCTTTACTGTTAGTATGACTTTAATGTGTTCTGTAAATTGTAACTTTAGTATAAGATTTCATTTTTATCTTGCAGGAAAGGAGAGCCGAGAATATAGCCTAATAATATCATGATCATTTTGCATGTAGGCTACTGATGAATCATTACACGCTCCAAGTGGTTCAATATCAATCCATCACAGCAGCCTACACTATATATATATTGTTTGTTCTGAAAAGTGTATATTAATGAATTGAAATATTTAAATGTCCCTTTTTGAGTGTCTGGTAGTAATTAAACTGTTATGAAAAGGTTCAAAATCATCAATACTATTATGCTTTTTTTTCTTCAAAATAATGATTTCAGGCGCCCGAAGAAATCCGGAATTCTCTAACCTTGTCACTAACATAGAAAGTAATGCTCCAAACTTTCCATATAATAATATAATAATCGCTAATAATTTTCAAATACCGTAGTTTGTTTTTTGTAACAAAATCAAGATTATGGTCGCCATATTTGGATTCAGGATTTGCATTCACTTCAATACATGTTCGATTTAGATAGTTTAGTTTTAGTATGTCAAGCATGAACAATTCATGATCACACTTCATGAGCCATAGGTTGAACATTTTCAAAATTAAGATTTAGACAATTTAAATTCTACTCGGAAAAATATTGCTAACTGTAAAAGCCATAAAATGTTTACCGGTACATATAATGTTTACTGTGACTCATATTCCAGGAATCGAGAAATAAATTGTCTGTTGTGTCTATTTACAAAGCAGTTTTTATACAGCCTGGCACAGCGACTGCCTTCTCGCTACATGAAGTTAATAATTAAACAGCTGCATAATAAACCAATAAGAATCTCTTATGTAATTTTAAATTTATATGTTGCTGAGAATAATGCTAGGGATATTATCAAAAACGCAGTATACTTTAAATGGTATTTTCAAGCCATTCAAAAATTTTGATTTTCAATTACACAATGCTCAAAACTGCGGAGTGATAGAATCTGTTTTTCTTCAGGTGTCTGGAACTTTCTGATAATTTATATTTTTTAGAAAAAATCATTTTTTTTTCGAAAATAAATTGAAAAACAAATATTTTTTTAAAAAAATTAAAATGAAATTAAGAAAAAAAATTTTTAAAAAGGAACCAACAAACATGTGGCTGTGAATTTGTACCAGTGTAAAACTCGATTATGAAGGATTGGTCAATTCGTACACTCGCCGAATGTTTGCAGGAATCTACCTGCTTACAAATTTTGGTGTAGCAGTGCAGTAGCAGCAAGGGGATCAAGTGAAATCAGACACTCTGTTCAAATTCCCGAACATCTGTGTCTGTGGTAAAAATCGCGGAAATGGTCATCATAGATGCCATCACCTCCGACTTTTCGCAGTAAATCCATTGCAAAATCTATTAGGGTACAAATTGACCTATGTGCTATTTTTCAAGTACGAATTGACCCAACGAAAACAAACTGGTACAAATTGACTGGCAACCCCAACAAACGGCCGCTTATATGACACAGACCTATTACAAAACGTAGCAATAGAAACTGCAGCCTGAGCAGAAAAATCCCAAATAGAACTAAAACGCTAAACAGTTTATTAGAGTACAGTGAGTGGTATCTGCCCTGGTAAACACAATTCAAAAGAAACTCGATCTGCAACACGACCAGCAAAAACAAAACTCAACCCAGCATTGATAAAACGCAACACAATTAAAATAAAACTCAACACAGACATAACCTAGCATGAGGGAACCCACTATAAATGAAGTCCAACATGGACAAAACCCAATATAATAAAAGCCCAACATAGACAAAACCACATATTAAAGAAGACCAACATGGACAAAACTCATTTTCAAAATTTTATAGCCGAATGTGAATTCCATATTCTATATTGTTATTATTTTCAGTTTTTAATCATGCGGAAAAGAGTTATAAAAATGAAAAAATTGCATAGTTATTCAACCCCGAATCTCAGTCATGGCCCAAATATATACAGTATTATATGCAACATGGCGCATCCCACACACACATGCATACATATATATATGTATACCGGTACTTTTTTTTGCCAAATTTAAATCCAGTTCCAATCAGGATTTTTTATATCATTATTGATTTTTAGTGTCAAATTTATTATTTTTTTTTTCAATTTTATAATTTGAATAGTTTTGTGTACATAGTAATGAAGTTTCAATGTTTTTTGGTTGCTTCTGTTTTTTCAGACAAAACGAAACGCATTACACATATATTGAGAAAAATAATTGCACATATATCACACAAAATTGTTGAATACCACATAATATAGTGATATTTCACCCGATATTAATACAGACCATGTGTACCTGATTAGCAGAGTAGCTGGTATTCTGCCAGTCTGGTGCAAAGAGAGCTAATGTTTTTGAGCAAATAAGTTCTCTGCTAGAGATCATGGGCAGCGGTCCTGTACCGTAATAAAGAATTTTCAGGTGTCTTGCATGGGCTGGTTGATCCAAGCAAACTATTCTATATCTTGGTTTCCTGATGTTACCTACATAAAAATGTTCTGCTCTGATTGCCTTTGGTTGAAAACAATAAAATAAAACATGTCAGTTACTCTGCTACGCAGGCGCCCAGAGGAAATGACCGCCCTCGAGAAATTCAACAATAATATAATGATTCATTATATCATAATTGAATCCATAAGTTTTAATATCATCTACAGTCTACACTATTATGAATAAGCTGGTTTAATATCATTTTCTTTTGATGCATCTGAAGTAAATGACTTCAGAGTGTCACACCTAAAGAAATATAATTTATGTTGTTCTGAACTCTTTAGTCACGGCAAAACAAATGAATTTACTATATTAGAAAATATAACAAAAAAAAACTATCAAGACATTTGTATTCTTTTGAAATGACAGGAAACATTACCAAGAACATTGCAAAAAATCAAGGGTTGTTTGCTGAGCTGATACCAGTTGGGACAAAAACCTAATGCAGAATCTCATAAAAACTTAATAGTAGTGAACATTTCTAGGATATTAAAGTTATGGATTAAATTTTTAAGCATCCAAATGTACATATAGTCAAGAAATAATTGCAACTTTTGATGCAATTAATAAATTGATGCAGATATTTTTGAAAGACATGTCTCATCTGCAGTACAGGCCTTTAAAAATCGTATTGCTCATTATAATGAATATTGTTTAAACAAAATTCCCCCAATAGTTTCTAGTTGCATAACTGTTGCTACAGGATGACAGAATCTTGTTTTTTCAGATATCTGGAACTTTTTCATTATTTTCGAAATATTGAATATTTCCCCTCTCATTAAATTCCTTTCCTGATGATAAAAATGTTCAAGATATTCTGGTAACTTGTGCTATTGTCCACTTGTTATTACCTGTTTAGATGTATGGATCTTAAATCTTGCACTTATACCCATTATAATAAAATGGGGAGTTAGTATTTTCAATAATGTTATCTTCCAAGGCCTTCAAGGTATGCGATTCAATCAAACCAGGTGGAACAAAAAGATTACGGCTTACTTGCTTTTATACTTAAATATTGTGCATTCCTATTTTGTGATGCTTAATTTTACTATAGTCATATTGCAGCATTTACGAGTTATAAAAAAAATATACAAACATGGAAGTCCTGACATGACAATTTGAGAAAATTATAGGCAGTATTTGTAAACAAAAAAAATTAGGCTGTTATCAAAAGAAACGAACAAATCAAATCCTGAATATCACCAATAAAAATTTACACTTCACAAGTCTCTATGATCAACACCACCTGCGAACAAATGCAGGCTGTTCATATTGTATCTTTGAGTTAGCTTAGGGTGCCCGATAAGATCAATCAGTAAAAGTGTTAGAAATGTTCCCTCAGGACTACGCATATCAAACGTTCCAATTCGAATCCTATGAGGAATCGGTATATTCGAGATAATTGCTGAATATCTAATCGTCACATGGTGGTTCACATAACCTTAGGTTATATCTTCCTCAACAAACCATGTCCAAGCACAGAAGAGCAGTGAATGATTATTCAAAAATCTCAACACCCAACTTGGAATTGGTATTTGCAGAAGAGGTTGTGGTTTGCCATATGCTTAAGCTGTATTTTAGACTTTCCTTTCATGCAGGACAAAAATGAAATTCTATCGTACAAGGCCATGATCTCTTTCCATTGACAGTTACCCAATTAAAGAAGTATTACAACTAGCTTTATCAGTTTTAGGTCACTATTAGATTGAATTGTCTAGCTATGGTATTTTTTTAGATTAGCGCCTAAAATAAACAAACATCCATTTATATAAATAGAGGTGGTACAAAATGCATCAGCAACTGTATTCCAAGCGGAAAACATACAAAACGGAACTGAACCACTATATTAAATAGTGTGTCCGTAGTAGTATTGGTCCAGAATAAAACCATCAAGTCTCCCTGCAAGAGTTTAGTATCATGACATTCTAGAATATGGTACTTAACGTCACAAGATCCATACCTTCGACAATTTCTAACATTAGAAAACAGCCAAGAAGAAAAAACGACCAGAAAGAAAATTGACCGAAACAAAATGCAACTCATATACAGGAAAACATTAAGACTAATTTCTCCCAGTAAATGTTGTTTTATAAGACATTGACCATATTTTGCATTCTTTTTATCTAGGATCAATATTTCACTAAGCAGTAGGTGGCTTTAAACAATCTGACTCTCCTTTAAAATTGTCTTTTAGCTGAAGCATGTTTGGCAAACTATGAAATTACATATACGCATATAAGCATGAGCATAAGGATAAAATTCAGCATAACAAAACCTAACATGCACAAAAAACAGTATTGGCACAATCCAACATTGACAAACCCCAACACGTAATAAACCTAACGCAAAAAAACTCAACATTGGCAAAACCATACATTGCTTTCAAACTTTTATAAAATAAAAAAATGAACAAAATCGAATATAAAGGAAGTCTAACAGGGACAAAACTTTTGAGGTCCAAGATAGTTTTAATCCCAGTGCCAATTAGAATTTAAAAAAAAAACATTTTGTTGAGCCAATTGCAATTCGAATGTTGTATTCATAACTTTTTTTTAATTGTTTCTTTAGAACCCACATATATATATATTATATGGGAAATTATCATCAAGTGTAATATATTCAAAAAAATCAAGGCCGAATGAAATCCCATCTTCAATCAGAATTATTTTATTTTGTAAATAAAGCCAAATGTATGATTTTTTTTAAAAATATCCGGTAAAATCTTATATTGCTGGATTTGAATATTAAATCAATGTTCATTGAATATTCCTCATATGACAATTTAAAATCAATAACAGAAAAAATGTAGCAAAAAAGTCCCCATTATACACCATTTACCATACCCGAAAAAAAAATTTGTCATAATTTCATTGATAATTCATCGAGGTAAATTAAATATACAGTACAAAAATAACTTTCGTTTTTTGCGCATGAAAGAAGAAGAAAAGATGGACAAAACCAAACACAGAGAAATTCTTTTTCTGGAAATTGAACTGTTAACTCCAAATTGGGTTAAATAATTGTTCGTAATTTTGTAAATTTTATGGTTAAGTTCAACAATTTAAGTTCATTATTCAATGTTTGCATGATTTGTTTTGAATCACCATTCATGGCCCAGTAATTATAACAAACACAGAACATACAATATAATACATGGTACATGAAATTATTTGGTTCTTAGAAACATAAACATTGTGACATTAGTGAAATCACAGATTGGAAAGATTGAACAACACAAGCATAGCACCAGGCACGCTATTTTGGGTGTACGATGAAGATATATTAAAGCAAAAGGACATTGCTCAGACAAGAGCGCAGAGAAAAATTATATAAATAAATATATTACCTGTACTGGGTAACAAATAAATTTACCCTTAATACCGGTACCGGTACACCACCATATCATTAATTTCATGGCGCTGTTTAACGTAAATGTTGTATTCCATGTGATATTCAGCATTGTAATATCCAGACATCGTTTACACATGTATGTCCATCCAAACGGCGAAAGTCGAACAATAACAAAATCCTACTAGAAAGCTGAGCATGGACAAAACCAGGACAGGAATTAAATCTACAAAAACATCGTGTGGGGCTTCCCCAATCAGCCAATGTCAATTAATCTACATCGTCATAAATGCGAATGCCGGAAAAGGGAATTACCTTCTTACACTCGGTGAATGTCTAAATATAACCTCAGATAATATTTTCGCGACGTTTGCACAGAAGTAATCGCTTCCATTAACTTAAGAATGTGTGGGAGGAAAAATGTGCGCGCCCTGACATGTACTCACGGCACCACTTGTAGACGTCGGAGTCTAAGTTTTAAAATGAAACCAGAATAAGATTTCTTGATTGCTTATATACTTACGTTGTTGGTTGGTTTTGTCCATTCTGCACTGCAGTTGAAAAACCAGGAAGGCTTCAGATCAATGCCTCTAACTAAAGCTTTCCTCTGCCAACCCATTTTTTCAAATATTGCAGATAAGATTATCATTGCAAGCAAATATTTACTTGAATTCAAATTTTTACATTTCAAATCGGTGAATTATCACAGAAAAATATGAAAAACTATTTAGTGCGCTTTCGGCAAGCAGTAATTGGCCGATCAAAATTTAATACCGTTTGTCGCCATTCCAAGTACGGTAAATGTTTCATATGGGTCCCAGTCCGGTTTTGTAATTATATTATGACGTCATGTGTATTAACACGGCATAAATATATAATCCCCACCCTCTAAAGGAATCCTGTGCTGCTGGAATTATAGCACCAAATTTAGATTTGAGTATTTTTATATTACTGACAGCAACAGGGCGTGCATTCTTCGCTTGACTGCACTCTGTTAGGGCCACTGGTTAGAACAGGCGATATAGCGCCATCTTCAGTATTGAATTTTACTGACAGCTCGAAACATGCTTCATCAACCTTCACCTAACTGCGCTCTGCTAGAACTGGCGACATAGCGCCATCTTTTGGATTGAGTGCTAATGGCAGCTGCTATAGGTGTGCGGAGTCAGGAATTTTTCAATCCAGATCCGATCCTGAATACCAAATTGCGTGCTGAATCCGAAGCTGATCCAATCTGGAATGAGAATATCACGCTCCTGATCCTGATAGAACCCTGAACAGGAAGTTTCCGTCTATTTCTAAATGCGTCAAAGTGTTATTAATTCCCTAAATCAGGTGGTTGAATCCGAACCTGATCCGATCCGGAATGAAAATATCACCTCCTGATCTTGATAGAATCCTGAACAGGAAGTTTCCACCTATTTCTAAATGCGTCAAAATGTTATTAATACCTTAAATTAAGAGACTGAATCCGAACCTGATCCGGATCAGGTTACGATATATGTATGTTTATTCGCCTCGCAATAATCAATATAAAAATTAATAACACTTGGCCTCATTTGGAGAAAGGAGAAACCTTTTAGTTTATGATTCTTTCATGATCAGAAGCGTTATCATTCCATTCTGAATGAATCACTGGTGGATTCAGTACGCAATTTCTTTATTAGGATCACATCTGGATTCTGGAATTACTGACCCCGCACGACTCATTTGGAACCGATGATATGGCACCATCTTTCGCTTCGAATATTTCTTTATTACTGGCAAACAGATAAGTATTTCTGTATTACTGGTAAATAGTTTCATAGATAGGATTGTATTTTAATTCGGCGGGAAGAGAAAGTCGATAAGTTTTGGATATTCCCACTTTGGAGATAAAGCTAAAGCTCAATTGAGAAATGATTTCCGACGTAAAATGCAAAAGCATTTCTTGTGCAGTAACAAGGGAAAGAATTGTTGATCATTTTTTAGCAAATCAGACGAACATTTTAATTTGAATAAAACCAACCCAATTTACCATATCCCTTTTTCTAATCCAAATTTTCTCATGTTTTGCCGATTTTGCTCGCTTGCACGTATACGGCGCCATATCCTTAATCGTGCATTTTCATGACCTAGATCATCGGCGCCGTAAATTGGCTGGAAATATCGCGCCTCCGCATGCCCTCATTTGACATAAACAGACACACTGTGCAAACTCGATACTAATAGCAACGTCCTGTTGCAACAATTAAGTTCAAGCACCTAATTAGGTGCTAGTGAACTTACGTGCGTGTCGCAAATACTCCCACAGCGTGTCTGCCATATTATGCTTGGTCCAGTCATTGCTCTTTTTCGTTTTGTTTCAGGCCATGTAAATATAGACGCTTCACAGACAAAGACCTGAGGGCTACCAACTGTAATTTCCCAACGTTAAAAGATTGTCGAGATAAATAATTCAGAAATGACCTAAGCGTAACTTTTCTTCACAATTCTCCCGATTACGTCACACAAATATCGCGGCCGTAGTTTTCTTTAACGCCTTAACTTTTTCACTCATGTGTCACTCATGGATCGCGCTTCCAAAACGCGGTCCATCTGTGACACGCACCATTAGCAAATCAAATTCTTAAATTTTCTCCAATAATCGCATTACATTTTTTGGGTCACGGGCAGGTGAGGAATTGTGTGATCCTTTTATGGCATTTGTCAAAAAATTAAGCGACTTGAACCCCCCCTTTTTTTATTTCCGTGTGTGCACCTCAGATGGGTCGCGCTACCTTTGCGTGTTTCATATGTGACTCACACTTGACTCGCGTGCTTGTGTGTCTTCGTTATGGTCCAATGTACATAAGTGTGGTTGTTGTCCTTGCATTGTAACCAATATGACTGTCTCTGTAATTGCTGTTGTTGATTACACACATATGTATATCTTTTCTCCTTTCCTTCGCTATTCTTTAGATTTCAGTACAAGAATGAGGTACATACAGAAATCTAAATATTCATAAATGCCAATTCTGCCCTTTTGAAACTGATTGTCCTCTGACCTGAAATTTGTGTTGTTTACACCCGATATATTTTGAGATGATGATCCTGATTTTAAAACAGCATACGCGCTATGTATATGTTGGACCAAACATGTACATAATATACATGATTGATTATATACAAACTACGCGTGCATGTGAAAATCATTCCCAATGCCAATGTTTGGTCATATTGCGACATAAAACTTTGTGATTGCGTGGATATACATATAGGCCGCTGATTTATGACGTCTTAATCTGAATGCATTTTTCTGTAATAACGATAGTTGTGATAGCCTAATTAAAATCGACAAGATAAGCAGCATTCATAATACTAAAAATCACGGTGTTATCACGGTGCCCGAATATACCAACTACAAGGGCGGATACAGAACAAAATTGGGAGGCGGGGGCAAATTTTTTCCAACATGCAAACACAGACACAAATTTACAAAAAAATAGGGTGCTGGAGGCGCGGAAATATTTTATTGAGAATGAAACAAAAATACATGTTTTAAGAGTGAAATAAACATTAACAGACCGGAAAATGTATCTGAGCGCCGGAATCCCGCTGAAATTTTTGTAAAAATAAAAAATTTCACTTTAAAGGCTGAATGCTACGAAATATACAAAATTAATCAGGAAATATTGCGCAACGCAGGTGCGCGAAAATTTTATGAAAATTAAATTAAAAACTCTTTCCCCCTGACCAACTATGCAATTAAGTTAACCAGTAACCACTGCTATTACGTTTTGTTTGTACTCTGACACGCAGAAGTATATTATCACAGCAGAAACATTAGAATATGAAGATATATTTAGGCTGTTTTGAGTTGAATGTTAGCTGATGCTCATCTTAAATAGAAGACATATATTTTGTAAAAAAAACAGCCACAATAAAAAGTCACAATATAGACAATGGCATGTCGGGAATACGTCGGTCTGGTATGAAAAAATAACTAGCATTTTCGGTTATGTGAAGAGAACGTAAATTGCACCAGAAATACCAGATGCAAAAATGCACAATGATAATGTTCTTATAACCATGCCTTCGAATGAGACCGCACGAAACCCATGGGTGCACAACGAACATTCTTTTGTCGAGAGAGAATTTCTCGTGACGACACAATGCTATATTTTTTCGCGAAAACTGTGCTCATCCTACCACCATTTATCACCACCGGTCTATCATTCTCATATTATATACAAGTGATGTACGAAAAAAATAATGTCGTACGGTACGGTACGGAAAATTTTCGAAAGGTACGGTACGAAGTTCGGTACAAAATTATTTTGCTGGTTCGAAGTGCGATAAAAATTTCGTACCTTACCGTCACCCTTGCCTGCAACAGAGGTCGAGATTCGTAATATTATGATCAAGGTGAATTGTCGGCTGTACGCTCCCGCAGCATAAAAATGAAATCCTATCATACCCTAACGGTTCAAATGATCTTACGATTGAGTGAATTTAGGTTGTCAATTTTGGCGAAAAGAACCTGGATGACTACTAGATTCGCTCATTTTGGTACAATTTCGATTTTTCATGTGTTCGTATTTCTCAGACATTTTCTTACTTTTCTGTCAAGAAGTGCTCATTAAAGTTATATGGTATTTTTACAGAGTCACAGGTTTCCACCTTAAAGAAAAAAAACTTTAGACAAATTTGATTTTTAGCGATCAAGGAAGCAGTTCATGGTCTGCTATGTTTTTTTTTCAAGTTGTGAAAATTCTTTCAAATAATTCAAGCTTGCTCTTTATTGAATATCGTTTTTTCATAAACCTTTTTACCATTGACATATTAATTTTGGTTTCGATAGTTTTTTGAGAGAAATTCTTTAAGAAAATTGCGTTATTTTGGAGTTCAGAAAGCTCTTTATAGGATAGGATATAATTTTTATCCTGCGGGAGAAGAAAGCCGAGAATACAGCTTAAGCATATGGCGAACCACGATCTCTCGTGCAGATACCAGTTCCTAATAGGGATGAAGGTTTTGGATTATTGTATTTCTGATTTTTCCTGTACATGGACCTGGTTGGTGTAGGAAGCCGTAAGCGACGCTTACGTGAACCACTGGCGAGGCGTCCAGCAGACCTCTCGCATATAATCACCATTCCTCCCGCTTTTACCGATTGAGCTAACCGGGAGCTGCTTGCGCTTCCTCCAAATACCATGGTACACGCAGAGCAAAAATTAGTAAAATATTGAGATAAAACCTTCATCCTGATTCGGAACTGGTGTCTGCACGAGAGGTCGCGTTTTGCCATTTGGTTGAGCTGCATTCTAGGCTCTTCTTTTCCACAGGACAAAAATGAAATCCTATCAAAACAGTAACATATCCGGTGGCAGCTGTTGTAAAAAATGAAATCCTATCCTAACAGTAACATATCCGGTGGCAGCTGTTGTACTCAACCTGGAAGCTATAACAGTGTGCGGTGAAATTTACAACGTTTTGAAGGAGATTTGAATCACACTTTCTAAATGGGAGTGATTTGGCCGAAGGGCCAAATATTAGTTGGCACAGCAGTAACTTCTTATGGACACGTTCACAATTTACAATATATTGTATAGCGCCCACTTTTGATTTGATAATTACTGTATCACCGGCAACTAGGGGGCGCTTCCATTCTTCGCCTAGCCACACTCTACCTTGGGCGGCATGGCTGATGGTTTCATAAGTGCGTTGAATATATGCGTTATTTACCGGTATTTGTCTTTAAATTTTATCCTGTTTGATATTAGACTCGAGGGATTGTTTGATATCATCGGGCTAATCAATCTGAATTTGGACATATAATCATCAAAATAATAAATTTAAAAAAAATCCGGATTGGCATTGGGTTTTAGGGTCTTATGAAGTTTAGTACCATACATCCGATTATCATAATAATTTCCCATGTTGCAAGCGACTCATCCTAACCCGGAAGACGATGCCAGATACTTGCAGCATTGGCGCTCCCTAGTTAGGATGAGAATATTCTGCCAGTTTTTATTTTAATGACATTCGCGAATATGGTACCAAACTTCACTAGACCAATTCGGCAAAAAAAGTACCGGTAGGTATGGCATATGTTTGGTATGTTAAAAATTTTGTTTTCAATTAAATTTCTCGTCTGGCAATTTTTAACTAATGTAAACTAGCGTAAACTGTGGCACCATGTTATGGTTCCCCAGGTATGATAGCTCAATCGGTAAAACTGAAAGCGTTGGAAATACACTTGCAATCTTGGCTTTCCTCTCCCATACGATGAAAATGAAACCCTATCGTATCTTTTTAGTAGGTGACTTTGTACCCCAAAAAATAGCACTTTGGTGAATTTGTAACCTGATGAAATTTGCAAGGGATTTACTGTGATAAGTCTGGGATGGCTGATTTATCTCGTAGAATAAGAAGGAAATCCAATCCTAACCTTAAGGAATAGGCATTTTAAGATTTGTTCATATCAGAAAAAAAACGAATTTCAAGTGCCTATTAACTATGGAATTACTAGCAAGTTTATGATGACCATTTCCGCGAATTTTATTTTGGGCCACATATTCTGTATTACAGAAGCGCAACTATTTTTACAAATTTGCTGCTACTGCACTGCTATGGCAAAATTCATACCTGAACAGGCAAGTTTTCGTGAACATTCGGCGAGGGTATGAATCACTCTTAACAGACCTTTATACTGGACGGATTGACTGTCACCCTGGCACGCTTTATGACATCACAATACCCACCATCATCTGATTATTGCTGCGTTCATTTTGTTTTCGCCAGTTATTAAACTGTTTAGTTCGCATACAGATTTTTGGAAACTTGAATCTCATGTTTAAACTTCTAACCAGCAAAAAAAAATCTCATTGATATGTGCTTTATGAAAATAAACTCATGCAAGAATATGTTTATACTCTAATGTTTTGGCACAGGGGTTTGCCACCCTGCCTTATTCCATTTTAAAGTATCTCAAGTTTAATTACTGCCCCATACTGCATATGTATTTACTGTATTTTTACTTTATAACTGTACTCTTTTGCAGAATTATCGACATTTTCAATAATTTAGACATTTTCTATTATTTGTTCTATGCCAGACTCATAGAAGGGACATTTTGCTCTTCTGTTAAGAGATGTTGGGATGTAGTCCATTTATCGAATTTTCTGCTGGTGGGACCCATATTTTTCGAGAAGCGAGAGTGGCTGACATTCGCACCACAGTTACGACGTACAAATTTTGATCAAGTGCAACACCATTGTGCCACAGATGATACTCAACTCACAGATGCACAGAGTTCGTCAATGAAATGAACCTCATTTCACAGTATACTATTAACAGTGTTTACAATTATATTTGGTGACAAGATTTTTCTTGTGTCTTGCCATTCCACCTCATTTGGAACCCGAGGAGCCAGTGAGGTCATCGAGCATTCACAATTTCTTGGCTCGATAACCATTTTGATTCCTTGTGACTACTTTCACCTATGTCAATAGTACTTGTACTCTCTTGTATTTTTCTTTTAAATTATTTCGTTCTATTTCCATACGGTTCTAGTTACTAGTTTTTCTATATTGATACTGTGCAAGTGAAACATGTTGTTCGTTTAGTCTAGGGTGTGCTTGCATTTTTTTCATTTATATTATAATACTTTGGTGGTATGGTTGTATATATACATAATGTATTTTGGTTCTATCCAATACAACCTACCCTTAAAGCATCATATACTTTTCATCAGGTTACAGAAGAATTCATTTCAATCGAATTGGAAGCATATTTATATTATATTCCAACAAAGTCCCTGTTTTTGCTTTCTTCTAATGTAAATTTTCAATTTGGTAAATTGCTTGGAATTTTTCATAAATCATGATTTTGCTGCATAATGAGCTGAAAGCTTATAGAAAAGCAAAAATTCTAATAATTTTTTTGATTCTTGAACTGGTTCTTCACTTTAGTATGAATATGTTTCAAATAATTTCAATTCTATCTCAACGAAAAAACAAATATTTTTTTTTGGGACAGTTTGGGAGATGGTTTGGTTTTAGTCAATATTACTCATTTGCAATGAATAATGATAAAAAATTGACTAAAAAGGTCAGCAAAGAAAAGTAATCTTGCATTTATGTTTATAATAGCAAATATGGGAGAAAAATACTCCTCGCATTCACTCTAGTACACACTTAGGAGGATAATTATTACGTATTTTTATTATATTTTGAATATCGTCCATTGTAGTAGTATATTACTTATTTGTATATGAATACTGTGATTCAAAAACTTTTCGTTATGCCCATTTAATATAAGGTTATGTCCTCAAAGTACAGATTCGAGAACAGAGACGTGTCGCCCTTATAGACTAGTAGACTTTACACTAACATTGATCTCATTTTTCCACTTATTTTCAATCTTGCCAAAGTTAATCGAATGCCTGAATAATGTGGAAAGGAGCATGTTTGATATAGTAGAACTTTTGAATATTTGGCCTCCAATTTTGATACAGCATTATTGAGCACAAGAAGTTGTAAACCATATTCATGTTTCTTCGCCCTTTTTTGGATCAGGCAAAATCAATCCTAATGTATGTATGTATGTTCATTCGCCTCTTAATGATCAATATAAAACTTAAGGATAAATCAACCAATTAACTCTTTGTTTATGCCAGTCTGCTGGACGCCTCCCCGGTGCGTGGTGGTTCATGGAAGCACCGCTTACGACTTCTTCCACCAATCATGTCCACGCACAGGAAAAATTATTAACCATGTGGTTAATAGTAAATAGTTTCGACAGATATGCAAATTGGGGAGACCTATGAGATAAACAGCAACACTGCGTATATTATATGGGGCATTAACATATGTTCAATCATTTATTTGTTGTAGTAATTTATATCTGGTTATATGTTTCTTTGTGTAATTCGTTTTATTTGCTTATTGTCCGATTCTGTCCATATTCCCTCTCATTCATATTTGGTTTATTCATGCAAGATTTGGTTTGTTCTTGGTGTCACCCGTGCTGAATTTTTCCATATTCCTGGCTTGGCTGCATTCCAAAAACAGCTGTTTTTTGTACACTCTATATCTGGCACTTCAAATAAACTTCGTTTTACTATAGCTGTTTGAAAATCATGTCTATTGAAAACTCTACTAAAAATTAAGGCTAATATGACACTGCCTTTTTTATTTTTCAAATATACTATTCAATGTAAGCATTTCATAGGAAAAAGGAACTGCATAATGAACTTTTTTCAGCTGTAATATCATGACTTAATTATTAATCATTAATTGTTAATATAATTTCATCATTAATATCAAGTGCATTCAAAGCAGAAACTATAGTAAAGCACAGTAATTGGTATCTGCCCTAGTCGATGGTTGCACCATCTACCACTTCTCTGTGTTTTTATTTAGTCACCTCCTAGGTACCGCGAAGTTGAATATACCAAACCAAATTTAACAAGCATCCATATATTTTTTTTGTAACAAAAAAAACTTCTTTTTCAATTTTGATTGTGGCAATTTATTACAATATTATGACTTTTGATAAGTCTGTTTTTTTTTTCTTGAACCTTTTTCAAGTGTCTGTTAGAGTGAATGCGAAGAAGATTTATTTTCAATTCCTGTACGACTCATTCTGACTTGCGACTCGAAAGTACAGTGACTCGACTCGCAACTCGTGTGCCCTTCGGTTTTGCTAATTTTGTTCGCTTCAGGTTTTGTTCACATTGAGTTTTATTCATTTCTAGATTTGGCTTGTGTTTTGGTCATGTTGTATCGTATTTTAGTTTATATTTGCATTCACTTGTGTTGATATGGGAAATACAATGTTCTTGATAAAATAGCCGTTTGTATTGCAACATTTCTTCAGAGTTTTTTCCCACAAGTGAATCAAAAAAAATTTTGATTGAGTTAGATTTTTGAATAAATATATGCAAAGTATAACATGAATGGATGATATTTTTTGAAATAGAGCAACGTATCAGTGTATTTTAGTTTATAGAAGTTTAATCCGAGCCATGCCGAAAGCAGCGTTTAAAAGGAACCCACTTGCGGTAACTTGAACCTCAAAGATCTAGTGCCAGCAACTGAAGTTTGAGCGAAAAACACCTTATACTAAACAACCCTGGTAAAGTGTAGTGAGGAGTATCTGCCCTGGGCGGTGGTTAACTAGCTACCACTTCTTTGTTTTTATTTTGATTTTTCGTGGCACGCAGAAAATATGTTAGGACTTTTCTGAAGTCCGTGTCTGTAGGTTTATTTCTTTCCGTCTCTTGAGCTTCTGTTCACAGATTGGTGATCAAGAGTTCAAATAATATTATTGTTACTGCGATGGGCACGAATATTCAGGAGATACTGACAAAACAACGGCGGTTTTATATCTCCAACTATGCGTCTAACTGGTCACAACCACGTGCTCCTTAAAAAAGTGTTTAATGTGAAATCATTTTTGTGAAAAGTGGTGGGGGGCAATTTGAAAATGTTCTTGGTCAAGTTATAACGCCGTAATAGGCGCCGGAGGCGAAAAATTCCCACTAAAAAATAGTGTTTTTATTGTTTATCACTATAAAACACGTCTAAAATTGCGCTGGACGCTAGAAAATTCTTACGAAAAGGGAATTTCGGTAAATACGCTAGGAGCAGTGAGTGGTGTCTGCTCTGGGCAATTCCGACCACTTTTTGAAGCTTCTCTTGGGATGTCTGAGTAGGTTGTGATATTACACGTTTCAGGTCATTCAGAGCAATGTTGTTGAATATGAAACTCGTTGAACAATTGTATTGTTGTCGGACACGCGAGGATATTTAACGATCTTATAGGGAATAACTCAACATGAACTTTTACCTTTTTTAGGTAAATTATTTCAGATGACGCTCATTTTCTGCTTGTATATCAGTATCAAAATGAATGGCGTCCAGTTTCCCTATTCTCGAGCATTGGAATTTGATTCCTTCCCGGTTAGCTCGATCGGTAAAGCGTTTGGAATACGCTTCGAGCTACGCATCTCTGATCGTCATGACGCAGGTCCGAAAAATGTAACAGCCACTTAATAGCTAACAAATACTAAAGGACGTAGTATCAGCAACTGCACTCTGAGCGGAAGCATCGCGGGAACAAAACTGAACCGGCAGAGTCAGTGAGTAGTACCCGCCTTGGGCGATGACAAATTCAAGTACAGTAAACCAATCAATCGCGTAGTAATTCTTTACAACAGGCTGGGCATTCACTTAAGCTATCAATACAAAATGGCAGTAGTTAATTGGGCGTTATGAACTTTGGTTATATTAAAACATCGGACATCAATTGGAAGGTAAAATAAACAACAAACACGAGTGGTAATTCTTGAAAAATACAAGTATTATCGAAAACACGATATTAAAGCCTTGAAATGCCTATACTGCTGTACGACGCAATGTACCAAAGACTCCCAGCTGCCCAGTACATTCGTTCAGCAGCTATCCTATTGTTCTTGAATGTTTTCTCGTGATTAGAACCATTCTTTTTCGCGTATTTTTCCCTCTTCATTTTCGCTGTGACAGTGTTGTTTATCATCCAGTCCAAAGATGTACCTTCCAAGGGTTTCAAGCTGTATATTTCCGTAATTCCATAACAAACAAGAGGTTGTAAAATACATCTATTATAATATTCCCGGTCACGCGGCTCACACACAGAAGCAGTATTTTCGCTGCGGCTCAATTTATTTTTCAGAACCTGTCTGGTAAACAATCCCTAAATATTACTACCCTCTGTCGGAACAAATAGACTTAACAAGTACTAAATAAGTTGTACTAGAAAATATGGTAACTATCAAACGAGGATACTTCAAGATCTCAGTTCAAGCGCACACCTCGAAAGAAACGTCTTTAGTTTTCTATTTTTTTTATTCTTCATATTTCCAGAAATCAATATTTTTTTTTCAAATTTAGTAACATACCACAATTACCTTTAGGCAAAACGTAAAACTGCGACGTGATCACTGACATCATATTCTTTCCTGTAGAGCAATTCGTTTCCAATACATACCACATTAAATAACCCGTACAGGTATAAATAAATTGCTGAAAAATGAGATATATTTTGTAGTCTCGTGAGAATCTAGTATCCATTTTATTTTATCTATATGTCTAACCCGACTGCTACTAGAACCTAGTTTAACACCACTACGATTCACTAAACAGCCTTTATGACGACAATAGAATAGTATGAGGTCACAATGATGCGCAAACCCGAATATTGACGCCATCACTGAGGCAACGTTAGCATTAACTTGGTTAGGTTAGTTGATTTCGGATTGGCTGGTTTACCTGCAAAGGAAGGTTTGAGGTGCATAACATCTGGAATATGGTATACTAATTTGTTAATACTTTAAATAAGACTGAACGAATTCGTTCCTGATCCGAAAAATCAAGACAGTCATCTAAATCGTCAGCTAAAGTGATAGGAATCAAATCGTGAGTCAATCAATATTTAAGACGGGAAGGGTGGACGGTGTTAGGCTAGATGGTAAATGATAATCTACGTTTCGCCTCGTAAACTACGTCATGTAGAATATAGATAAATGCAATGCAGATTTTGATAACCTATGAATGCAACAGGTCTGGTTCCTTGCACATGACATATCGTTGATTATTGTACTGACGAATCATACTGTGATTAGGTACCGTAGCAAAAGTAATCTACGGTAATGGTGATCTATAGACGCGAGGACTCATGTCCCTATTGTATGAGAGATGAACCTCGCTAAAGCGCATACAAGCATATGGAACTTGGTATTTTTTTCACTGGCAAGTCTTGAATAAAAGCATCCGACAATCACCTAACATTAAATATCATAAAGCTGCGTTAAGGTGAAACAACCAACTACGCCCTAAGTGTTAACATCTCATTTAGGAAGAAATTACGGTAGAGCGCATTGGATGGTGTCGTTCTGGACGAACTATTACTTTTTTTGTCCTTTGTAAAAGTGATTCTGAAGCATCGCCAAAGATTGAAGATCGTGAGTTCTCGACTTCACACCATTTGCAAATTTTGTCACATTGATTCGAAAACAATAAATTTAATTCGTGAGATAATCGCTTTTTTATTTGTTTGCAGAATTGCTCATAAACCTCAAACTTCGCCCTTCTTAAAATGTTTTTCATCGAAGCGTTTTTTAACCTTATCTACAGAGAGCTATTGATTAGTGCTGCTCCCAATCATATTTAAGGGGCGAAATATATTTATACATATTAATTGTTTTATATCGAATTGAACACCTATATGCACTTCGCATTTCTATGCATTCCTAAAGCTTTTTATTTTATGTCTACTTTGATCAGTTTTAATTCCATTTGTTACTTTTTCAAGCTTTGTTTGAATAAATATTATTTTTTATCATAAAAATTTATGATAGTAGCTTTTAGAGGTATTACTTGTTACACAGACACCAGATACAGCCCATTTCACTTCGCTATATTTGTCCTTTTGGGTGCTGTGAGGACGTGGTTGGTTAGCCAAAGTTCACCAAAATTTCATAAAATGCAACGTAATTTTGGAAATGATATCGGTCAAGTCTGCTTAAAATGAAATAGTTTCGAGCGAAATTTATTTAAGTTTTACTTTAATATTAAATTGATAGTGTTTAATATTTTTAGCTTTCAGAGCCCGGTATGATGTCGTTTTTTGATCATCGAAAGATCTCTAGCTCGCCACTTGGTCGGACGCCATTTTGTATACGAGATTCTCAGGAGCGCGAGTTGTGGAATAGGAATTCGAAACGTCGGACGCCATTTTGTATACGTTGACTTGTGATGGTCAGAAAAATATCGTCAAAAAATTGGTATTTTGTATTGATGGATCGCGCCGCAGATACAAATTTCTGACTGGGGTAGGATAAGATGAAACACGTATACTGCAAGAGAAAAGCCGATAATACAGATTAACTTCAAGGCGAACCACAACCTCTCCGGTAAATCGCAGTTAGCCTACCTAGTCGAGGGTAAATACCGTTTACTAGCCTGAGTTTGAGATCTTTGACGAACTGTTCAAACGATTATTCATGTGGATAGACATGACTGGTTGCGAGAGTCGTAACCAGAGGCAGGGGCGGCGAAAGGCCTAAAACCCTGGAGGCACTTCGCACGTAGCTGTAACATAGAACAGATACACAGTCACCACAAAGGTCCGTGCCTAACGCTTGTTGGGTACAAGCCCCACGGTAGGTTCACGGACAGGCCATAGCCAATAATTCGAAAACCCTAAGAAAGAAAGAAAAATTGGCCGAACCGAAAAGATCACATCTTTGCAACAGCCCTAACCCTATTCGTCTTTATTTCGCCGACGGTACTTGTTTAGAGCGATTCATTCACATGAGTGGTTATTTAGTGGTCATTGAGTGGTTATAGCACTATAAAAAGATTTTAGTGGAATTCTTCTGACTGTGGTGGGAACGCGACATTCGGGGGTTTGTATAAATAGTGAATTCAGGCAGGGCAATCACTTGTTAGTGAAAACTTTGTGGAATTCTTTTGTGGTCAAGGAATTGGGAAATTTGGTTAAATTTCTTACAATTTACGTGCACCTACAGATTGGGAGTGAACATGAGTACAAATATGTGTCATTAAAGATGTGAACAACATAATGTCTTTCCAATCTATATAATCTATCACCTCGACTTACTAACGTATTTGTCGTATTCGACTCACCGACCAGAGAAAAGGACGCACTGTCGCGCTCATTAAGTCGGCAAATTTGCTCACTAAGATTTCAAAACTATGAAATCAATAATAACTTGTACTTCGCCAATATTAGCATTTTATATCGACGAGAATTTTGAAAAATATAAACAATTAACGTAGAAAATATTTTTGTATTAAACAGCAATAAAAATACGTATTGTTAAATTTCCCATGCTTGGGAAATGGGAGAAGAGTACGTCTTTTTCAGGTTTCAAGTTATTCTATCTTATGACTACCTAGGAACAACACCTACTCCACTTAATAACCTTAATACCAAACCACGCGGTTCAAGACGTGTAGCAGTATTTCACTTTAACACCTATGTCAACTCAAAATGCAATAAAAATGAACAAATCACATTACGC
The DNA here is from genome assembly GCA_963675895.2 of Styela plicata. Classification (NCBI taxonomy): domain Eukaryota; kingdom Metazoa; phylum Chordata; class Ascidiacea; order Stolidobranchia; family Styelidae; genus Styela; species Styela plicata. The sequence goes on along the minus strand of OZ023142.1, from coordinate 18,775,441 downwards.
AGCTATTTGAAGCGAAAAACCTGCAGCAAAGTTTTTAACGCAACAAAAATAAGATAAAGCTATTCAAAGATAGTAATTAGACGCATTGAAAACAGCCGGATGAGCCAAATTCTCGAGGCCATGCATATAAATGTGCAATAAATTTACTGTTTATTTCCAGTAATTGTATCTTATATGCAAAATTCCAAACCAAGATGAGATGAATGCTAAGTCTGGATTGTTGATGGACGCACCTTGGCGGTGTGTTCCATCATCAGCTCGTAACTTTTTTTTATTGAAATTCATTCTGAGCAAGGCCAGAAGCAGCATCCAGAAAAAAAAACAATTGCACTTTAAACGGAAAACATCCCGAACGGAACTCAACCGCCATGGTAAAGTACAGTGAGTGGTATCTGCCCTGGGCGATGGTAAAACCACCTACCACTTTTACGCTTCCTTTTACTCGCCTCGTGTGACACACAGAAAATACGTTTGAACTATTCAAAGGCCCATACCTACAGGGCAGTAACTGGCCAAAACAGTCGATTTTGTAGCTTTATTTAAATATTCCCGAGTAAAATTACTGTCATTTAATTTTTTTTCTTTTATAGCTACTTCTTAGAGTGGATCACCCCACCCAAGGCCCTGTAACAGCGGCCACTTGCACTTTCGTTACTGCGCAGCTCACTAAAGTTGATATTATTATAAATGGTTCTAATTGAAAGCGTTGCCGGACATGTTTACACTCGCTGAAAAGTTCAACGAGCATTTATCAAAACTTAGTGAAGTTAGACATACAATTTTTCCGATTGGGGTACCCAATCAATAATATTATGAGTTGCAAGCGTACAATTTTTCCGATTGGGGTACCCAATCAATAATATTATGAATTGCAAGCCCAGCTCTGATCTTGCCTCGACGGAGACTGTTTTTAAAATTCTTCTCGGTGTTCAGGGAGTCAATTATTATAAGAGGGCTCTACAGTGTATACATTACACAACAATGGTATTGGTCACTGCCAATAGCGTTTTCTCAGGGGGGGTATAGTGCCATGTACCCCACCTCTCTCGCCGACCGTGGAAAGAATGGCCTTTTGAGTGCTTTTAGGTTCAAGAATCTTAATTTTCAAAACATTTCCACGGCTACGGCGCGATTTTCGGCTATTTTATTTTTGTATGTACAAAACATTACGTGCAGCACCCATTATGATTAAGCCGCAATCTTTTTTTCAATTTTGCCGCGTCCTATGAGGGGAAACGCGTCTCTCGTAGAGCAATCATTTATGGTTTACATTTGAAACTAAACATTATTTCAAATTGAATGAAAGCCAAAGGTTATTAGTAGTCATAATGTCTGTGTCATCACAAGACGTTTTGTCATTAAAAAATACATCCACGTTAGGTTGCAGACTTGAAAGCACAGACGTTTGGTTGACTCAGGAGTCAGATTTTCTAGTGTAGAGTAAATGGACTATTGATTTTAATATAAATAGAATATTGGGTAATAAAGGTCGATCGTTTATTATTTCAATTTCCGATTTGGCACTGCCCTAGCGTAATATCAGTTGTACCCGTAATACCTACAAAGGAGTGGGACATCCCAGGGCATACGCCATTCATTGCGCCTAAACATAACGTTTGGTGATCTTTAGGTTGCTGGAACAACATTTTTGAGGTAGAACTATTTGACAATTTGCTATTTGAGTGGTGGCTAACTGGAAGTCGTTGGTTCAAGTTTTGCTAGAGCGAAATTCAATAAAATAATGTATCGAACAATGTATGTGAGTGATTGCGGACTGGCAGGTAATGAGTAAACCCAAGAAAATGGATTCCACCAGAAGAAAACTTAGCAACTGGATAATATTTTTTTTTATTTTTTTTATAGCCACTTCTTTGAGTGGGTCACCCTGTCCAAGGCCCTGTAACAGCGGCCACTTATAGGCGGACAGGGTTACAATTACTGGAAAGATATGATCTTTTCCTGTTCGGCTTAGCCTACCCAAGCTATTACACCCTGGGTTGAGATATCTCAGAATGTATTAAATAATATCTTTTGATCGTCATGATATATCTAATAATGTCTGTTTTTCGCGTGTCTGGTAGCAAACCGAACTGTATAAAATGATTCAAAAATATCAATACTGCTATGAAATAGCAATGCTCATGATTTTAAAGTTTTTTCCATTTAAGAAAAAAAGTCTTGAACACTTCAGATGAACGAATGTCACCGTGGGGGAATGGTTGAAGGTCGGTTCGGAACCCCTGGGATTGGGGATCAAATTAGAAAATTTATTTTGTCTATCTTCAGTCACCGATTTCATCCGCACGGTCTATCAGTGGTATACGGTTAACAAAATTTTATACATAGTTTATTTCGTTTTTTTTCGGAAACAAACACAAAAAAACACGTATAAAGATGGTCGAAGCATCAGGAGAACTAAGAAAATCTCAAATAATATTTATAACTTAATGCTAAAGTTCACCCAGAGAGAAAGTTAATTTTGCCAAGCAGAAGTCACTGACGGACCGCGCCTCAGCTCCTCGATCCATCAGTAACTTATACCTAACAAAAATTGATTAAACTATAATTTTATTCCACATTCTCAAAGAAGTTTATTGCACAAACTTTCGCTAGATCATAGTCCATCTTCATCGGGTAATGAACCATCAAAAGATGCTTTGATAATTTTGTTCTGACTCGGTAGTGCTTGATAACCTTAAGCTAAAAGACAGACAAAATTACCAACATGGAAGAAGATTCGGAAGTACGTAATCAGAAAATTCATTTTTTCAATCATGAACCACAGGTGTAACGCTTTTCCCCTGCGCGATCCATCACCAGTGGTTTACGAATAAAAAACATACGAAATCAAACGATTAGTCAATATTTTTCTGACTGGGTAAGGGCCCATCTCACACCAGAGCGTGTCCAAATATTAGATCTATTATTCGCGAATGCATGATTTATTGAAATCAATCCTCTCCGCGATTCGAAACCAAGAACTGTATACATTTTTAGAAAAATTTGAAAATTTTGTTGCATTTTTTCTCAAATGGGACTTTTTTATTCGATTTTCAAAAATTATTCGATTCGATTTCGAAATCACAAGATATTCGATTCTGTCCAACCCCTCCGATATTCGTCAATGCTTCAAATTTTTCAATTTCAAAATTTATTCGAATCGATTTCAAAAATTTTTCGGAGCTAAAGCACAATAATTTTTGAACAGTTTTTGATTTTTTTGTCAAGTATAACGCTCAGCCGCGTTCATCGGTGACTCAAACCTAAAAAGACAGTTTTGGATACAACATTTCTGACTGAGTGGTGATCATGGATTTTCTAGTCGCAATTATTTGGGGGTGGGACTCGAAAACCAAGTTTTGCTAATCACACTGATCAATGCCGGAAGCAGTGCCTAAAAGAAAACCAACTAACGGCTACTCAATAGCAAAGAGCCACAAAAAAATTTTTGTACTAGCAACTGCACTCCATACGGAAAACATCCTAAGCGGAACTGAAGGGCCATGGTAAAGTTATATCTGCCTTTGGCAATGGTAAAAATCAGGAAATACGTTAGGGCTATTCCAAGGCCAGTCCCTGCAGGGTTGAGCATTTTCAAGAACAGTTGCCATATTTTTGGTTTTTAGTGGGTCAATATATTTCTTCGAATATACCAATAAAAACTAATAAAACGCAATGAAATTTTCGAATCGGGCAGGTCATATTGTGCCCCGTACTTCCCAATCATAAATTTCTTAATTAAATAAACCATATTTTCAAAAGTATGGGTCACCGATCGCGCATACGAGGCGCGGTTCATGTCTGGTTCATGCATGCATGAAAAAATAATTTTGTAGTGTCTTGGTTAATTTACCAAATATCCTGGTACTACACATGTTATAGCAAGAGACAGCGATGTCATCAATTTTTTTGTCAAGAATTAGCCACAGATTAACCGCGTTTGAATGTCCACGGATTTGATACTGGTTAAATTGACAGAAAAATTTCGACCAACGATTATTATATTGGGGATAATTTTTTGAAAAATATGTAAAATTTCAACTTGCCAAAAAGTATTCGTATGATGCTTGGGTTCATCAACCACCAAAATAGAAGAATGGCCTATCAGTCCCTTTTAAAAGCATCAATATTTAGCGCTACATGGGCGAATCTGGTCAATTTTGAAACGAAATTTATCACTAACGGCCAGTGGCATATTGAGAACCTTTAAATGGGGAAGGTTAATATGACGGCATAATGAGCGCTGCAGGCAAAAAAATTTCTTAAGAAATTGCGTTTTATTGTTTATCACGTTGCCGAAAAATTATAAAACGTATTTCGGGACGAGCGGAAAATATTTTGGTAAAGTGGTGCAAAAGGTGTCGAGTCTTAGTGGTGGCATGGAAGAATCAATAAAAAATTTTCTTCAAAAACTTACGTGCCGAAATTGTTTAGCCTTTTTGTTGGAGAAAATGCACTGTCTTTGAGGTAAAAAACATCTAGAATGTGTTGATGCGCTCCGAAGGCGCGCGAAAATTTTGCTTTATTCAAAGTTATTTTAGTATAAAATCCCGAAATCTTGGGGGAACTGTTCGCCCTTCGCAAAACTTAGGTGGTAAAGAGAGGGTCATGGCACCATAATGAGGGGCATGCCACCGATTGCGCTAGTTCCTGTGGTCCTATACACAGCAAAAAATCCAATAGAACATCTATTTCGTAAGTAAAATTTTCATCTATTTGACTGTTTGAAAACAAAACGATCCGACGACTTTTTGTTGCATCCTGTTCCATTTTATTTCACAAATTACAAACAGTCAAACCCAAGTTCGCGAGCCAAGCCGGGCTCGCAAAGAGTAGAGCAAACCTCTCGCATAAATCATCCTTCACGGGTTTCGAACATGGATCAGGATAATCCGACATGCGTTGGTCGAAGCTTTTACGGATAGCGGACACTCGCTTATACCAACCTACACTTTATGATGTCACAATGGTGTGCATGCCAAGATTATCGGTCGAGGCAACGCCAGCCTGATATAGGGTTCGGTTAGCTCCTGGTCTGCTGATTCAACTGTCGAGGAAACATTAGAAGAGACTGGTGTATAAGGAAGGGCCAGACATTGACATAACGTTTAAAATTACAGATACTGCACATGCTAGGTGTCCAGCAATCCACTCGCATGAAAATCATTCCTCAGAGGGCTCGAACCCAAAATATTAGAGATGCGTAGCTCGAATCGTGTTCTTAATGCCTTCGCTGACTGAGCTAGACAGCCGGGCACTCAACCTGACTGCCCCTTCGCAGGATAAAATAAAATTATATTCTATCCTAATAATGCAGTATTTTCTTTTGAATTAGCTACCGTGTTTGGTATAGATAGGCCAAGCCAAAGTGGGCCGAGGCTGGCCGGTATATATTCAAATTTTCGTGGGGTGAAGCATCAGCTTAATGTTGGTACCATTTTTGTTACCGGTATATACCGCAGGCTATAAACTAGTAATTAATTAGATTTATTTTGTTTTCTCCATCCCGCAAGTAGCGTTATTGTCAATGATTGTATTGGCTTTTTACATAAAAGTTAGCTCGAAGCAAGGCCGGAAGCAGTGCCTAAACGGACCAACTAACGGTCACCTTATAGAAAATGTACTACGTGCAGCTCTATTCCAAGAGCCAACAATTCCAATCGGAACTTAACTGCTACGGTAAAGTGCAGTGAAATATATCTGCTCTGGGCGATGGTGAGACCATCTATCACTTCTTTGTACGGTAGGCAACCGTTAGGACAATTCTGAAGCTCGTACCAACAGGGCTGTAAGTTTTATTTGCTTTCTTGTCCTCCCTAGTTTTTATTGTTCATTTTTATCAATCATCTACCGCCTTTAATGGAGTCGAAATTAACTTAGTACTATCTCACCCAGATTATAGATACCGATCCTTTATTTACTAGCCCTGCAGCATTGTTAAAACGCGCAATATCTTTTTATTATTGCCGAAATTTGCGGCGCGCTCAATTGATACGTAACCTTGCTTAGAGGGGTTAGGTATTCGTAGAAATCATGCATGAGTTTCCGGTAATTTGAATTGTCAATTTCCGCGAATATCTGCGCAACCCGAAGCCTTGCTACCCTTCTTCATGATCAATTGGGCGGAGCAGAGGTATTGTTGTAGGGAAGCCTGCGCTTCTGTTCCTATTTTTTTTCAAGTTCCTCCAACAATGGGTTGAGCGGCGGGCATATGTTAAACAGTCGGATTTACCGGGACTCGAAACCGGAAGAGGACTCTGTGAACATAACATTGGGAATATCCTTGGTCCTCCGTAACTAATCTCAGCGGAACCATCCGAACGAAAAACACTACGAAACTTCCCATATTACATAAACTATCGGGCTTTCACGCCAATACATCAAACGACTAACCGGCATTGGCAACTAGGAATACATTATATCAGTCCGAATAGTATTGCTTTGTGGGAGTATGACTCGGCATAATTATAAGTTACATAGTTAGAAATTGTATTACATTTCTCTGTTATTTATGAAAATTGTGCCTGATCAAAATCTTAATTATGTTAATTACAGATGAACCATTGGTTGGTCAAGCAGTTACGCATGACTTTATAATATAGTTTTCAAACACAGATATGTTGCCCCATCGAAAAAATAGTGAAATACGAGCCAACCTTGGCCCTGCTTTTGCGAAAAGGGATTATATTTTTCAACAACTGCTCAACGGAGTTGGTTAAAGCACAGTGCCGAATCTGGTCGTTGCTTGTTCATTAGAACAGGGTGAGCACTCCGCGGTAGCTTAATTCTTGTTGGTGCATAATTAGGGCCGCAACTCATCGTTTGACACACAAATCTTTTGGAATGGGTCACTTAGGTGGTTTTAGCGTTAAACAAAATATAACGCGTCGCCATAAAATATAGATTTGCAGTTTCACGCTTGCATTAAGTGTGCTGTAGACACATCAGATTTATTTACATTCGCCTCTTCCTGAAAATATATTTAAAATATTATGTGTTGGCACCAATAAGATTACTCGATCTATAAACCAGTAAATCACGCTGAATAATCGCAGTTCAAATATGCGCCGCGGCGTTTAGTTCTTCGAAAATGCACAGATCGACGGACTTGTCGCCGTGAAATAAATATTATTTTTATGTGAGTACAAATCCCATTTCGACAATTCATTTTGCGAAGCATGAACCACAGACGGACATACACTTAACAAAACATTTTTTCCCCAAATATCTCTGACTAGAAAGTTTCCTTGAGGCGCCAAAATTTTTACTATGAATCTACCAAACATCCAGATGAAATGTCACATATTATCACTTTACATAATATACATTATAGAAATGGCTTTGGGAAGAAAAATTCGAATTTGTTTTTTTATTTTTGTGTAATCAGAAGGCCGATAGTACGTTACTCGACACACCACAATATACAGCTTTTTATGTCAACGAAAAAATGGGCTTTCCTGCATTTTGAAGCTCTTATAAGGACATTTTGGTCAGCCAAAGTGATGTTCGACGACCAAAAAAATCCTCAAATGACCTTGCCCTAAACCATAGGAAAGACCACTTTGTCATTAAAAAAATGCACCAAGACCCCCCCTCAAAGGTGGTTCAAAAACAACCCAAAATGAGTGGATTACTTCAATAAATTCATTATTGGGCATCATCCTAATCTGGGTGGGAGATCCATGACCACCCAGAACAGGCGGTGACGATGCGGAAGCAGAAATTACAAATCACTATTTTAATATTTGAAATCACTTCTGTTTATTTTATGTGAAACAGCAACAAGGGTATTAATATCTTTTTAACCAAATATATAAACAAAATAGCTACAAAATGACATTAAGAAACACCAGTGAACACTATATTACCGGTACGACACAGCCAGGGACGGCCATAACAAAATAATTCACCATCTCAAATACATTCTAAAAATAATCTTTAACAACAGAGAGAACATTCAATAAATTCAACTTCTGTTTCAATTTTGGTAGTTTCGTAAAAAAATCTTCATTTTTTGGCTCAAAATTCTCTTTTTTCTTGGCGAGTTTATTCAGAAAATTTTATTATACCGAATATTTTCATTTTGAATACTCTATTAATTTTGGACATCACTGGACACAGCCCAGACTGACAGAATGCCAGCTACTCAAGTCACCCGAAAGGCTCCACCAGAAGTAAATTCAGCAAAAATAGTCTTTTGCGACATTTTTATTGCACTAAAACGAAAATACCTTTTCTGGGTGTCTGGTGATTCATAACCATCAACATTGAAACCCGAGCGATATATCTGTAAACCGATATCTCAGCCTAATTTTGCTGTTCACCAACATATCGGCAGATCACAAAAGCGGCCAATAATATCAGCTAACCAAAATACAGGCACGCGCAATTTTTTTAAAATGATGAGCTTTTGTTGTGGCAAAAATTACGCAATATTTTTTGCTTTCATCTAGGGAAATCCCCAGCAGATATTTTTCATGTGAGATGGAATCTTATTCCACCCTCCTTCCGCAAAAATTGCTCAGTAACATATCAAAATACTATATGTTCATTTGCCTTTTTAAGCAATAGACATGTTCTTTCACTGTTTTTTGATTTATTGCTTTTCTTCGGGAGAGTCTCGCGCAAGATAAAATATCGGCTATCGGTTGTCAAAAATGACAATATCTTGGTATCGATATCGGTTGCAAAAAACAATATCGGTCGGCCTCTAATCGACATATTAGACTTCTGATATAATTAGCAGCGATAATAATGTATACAGCGATGAAGCGCATAGTTTTTCTCATCCCAGCGTTGAATTCCTGGTCGAATATCTAATGACATTAAACTGCAACTGCTAGCCCTTATGAGCATTCAACATTCTTCGCAATGCACCTAACAAGGTTGACTTGCCGAGACACTTTACCACTGTGAATGTCGGGCTTCTGAAAACAAAAAAAAAAATTAAAAAAAAATTCATGCTCCAACAAAGTGTTTTTGTGTGTTGGCTTTTGTGAAGTTGGTGAAGCAAGCGATAGCCAAAGGACCATGTTGAGTACATAAATCTGATCATGCCAGGCCCACCACCAACTCAACTGAAAAAATATCTTTATGATAGGGGATAACCATTCTGTGCTTGAAAATTTCAACGACTAAATTTCTAGACTCCCACTCTAATCAAACCCAAACTGAAAAAATTGGGACATTGTACCAAATAGATTTAACAGGTTCGCACCAAAGTTCAGTACATCACATACAAAACCTATGCAGGCATGCAAATAAGAATAGGGTATTAATACTCTTGCCATCGTTTTAAGGGTAATATAAAAATACTCTTTTTTTTGCAGAAGCTTTTTGTATTTGCCTTATATTTTTGGTGTTCGCGATCACATTAAAAAATTTACTTTTATTTGATATTCTGTGAAAATCAAATATTCCTTTTGTACTATACCCCCATCAACAATACAGGGTATCATGAACTTGCATGCCTTAACTCCCATTTGCATTCGTGCCATCTCAGTATCAGAGCTGTGACAGAAACAGAACCCACAATACTAGTTGTACTTTTTTATGGTTGCCACATTGATTATTCCAAGAGTTTTCAAATTTGTATTTTGCATCATTAAATACAACTGAGACATTGCGTTTTTTTAACTTGTTATCTTATAATGCAATAAATACTTAACAGTGTTACTCACTCATTATACTCTTGATTCGATCGGGAACCTTCGTTCACATTATAAACATTTGCATGACTTTCTTTCCTTCCGACAGTGTGTGTAAAACTTCAATATTGCGCATAAACACTTCGTTTCTCCAAGCACCTGAAAAAATGACATAAATTAGACGAATCCGTTTGAACTGCCAAGAACTCATTTTACCTTTGAACATACGGTAGTCTAAAATTTATTTCATCTGAAACGAGTGTTCGATAAGGACAGTCAAAAACACCGTTTCGGAAGGCAAATCTGAACATTGCACAACAAGATGATTTTATTTAAACAATTTATGAAACATCAGAAACACTGTATAAGGGAAATCCCATACACCAGCATCTGTAAGATGATCTCCAGCAGGAATATGACGCTGCTAACCCAATTAATTGATTTGATGAAAAAAAAAAATTGGTAACACTGAAAAACTAAACCAGAGCCATAATGAATTTTGGGCAGGGTCGAAATTGCGTGAAAATTTTTTGGCCCTTTCCGTAAAAAATACACCATATCCGGGGGCCTATAAGACAATGTATAGTATATGATTATATTCAAAATTTGAGAAATTTTTGTTAAAATTACAAAATTTTTCTAGGGTTTTTTATTGGCTGGGAATGAGGAAGTTTCTTCCAAAGTAGCCCGGTTTTACGTTGTTTGCTCTGCAGTAGGGCATGCAGTACACGTAAGATAGACTTTCTGCTGGCAGTCATTTTCCCCAAATGCAGTTCAAAACTTGGCTAGTACAAAGTTCATGGACACAAACACAATTGAAAACACAAAAATATCAATTCTGCCACAAAATATTATTTTGTATTTAACATATATGTTATGGACACTAGCCTGCAAGCCTAACAGTTTTGATAAGCAGTTTGGATGTTGCAAACTTTAAAATGTGCGAATTTGTTTAGTTGGCCAATTTTGTGAACGACTAGGTCCAATTTCTGCGCAAGCAGGTAAGCATGTTATAAAATGAACATTGAAGATTAGATAGTATAGGTTAGGCCTACTCGATTCGAATTGTCAAAAATGTGCACAACACAGAATTTGGTACCAGCGTAACCGCACAGAGCATAACAATCTGGGCTATCTGGTAAAGACAGCGCAGTAGCGAGACCCGATACTAGCAATAGGCTAACATAGTGTCTGCAGGGTATGCCCACCTCCAATTAAATAAATTAGGGTACCGTACGGTACCTAACAACATTAAAATAAATTTGTCACACACTCAGCACTAGCTCTGAGCTACCGACCGGTACTCTGCACTACAGGCAATGCAGTAACTTTGGTACCGTAACTACGTGCTAGGCCTAACCATGGACCCACTGATGTGACGCGAATATCTATTAGCCCAGTTTACTTACCGGCACCGTACTTGACGAAGGCCGGGAGAGATCCTACGCCCGCAGACTGAGCATACGCAGTTGGGTTACCTCACTGGTTAGGAGTTCAGAGTTACAGAATTGAAAGATCCAGTAATCCGCCATTCCGTGTCCCCACGTTTTGTTCATTAACCTCAAAGCAGGCCGCTTGTGGCTATATCCTGGTGACGTCATTAAAGGGGTAAACGCGTATGTCGTCCGTAACCCATTGGTCGGTCACTAACTGGGTGAAAGTAACAAGTATAACATAGGCTCATTGGGTAAAAATAACTTTATTTTATTATTTTTTGACACTGCCAAAATAAGTATCAATAATTTCTCTTCATCACTTTGATCCCAACTCTCCACCCTACCATTCCCAGGCAATTGTATTGAGCCACCCACCGAAAAAATCTCAGACAATTAATTGGAGTTTGATTTATATGAAAAGGAACAAAAATGCCTATTACACTAATTTTGACGATTGAATGCTTTGGGGTGGAAATAACATTTTTAAATACTGACTGACACCCGACGAAAATGCGTGCGTGCCATCAGCAAAGAATTAATTTACGAGATGAGCAATACTTCGTCAGCGCATTAAAGTTGATTGATATAAATGGTTCTAATCGAAAGTGTTGCCGAACATGTTTACTCTCGCTGAAAAGTTTAATGGGCATTTATCAAAACTTAGTGAAGTTTGGCATCATATTTTTCCCTTGTAGGTGTAGTAGTGTTCTTACGCGATCGGAAATTTTCACTCTTTTCCATCTGCCATGACCGAAATAAATAAAAATTTTGACTAAGTTTAGCTTTTTGAATAAATATATGCCTGGTTACGAAATGGATGATTTTTTAAAATAGAGCAACGTATCAGCCTAGTGTATGATAATAGTGTGTTTTATTCTATAGAAGTTCGCTCCAAGCCAGGCCGAAAGCAGCGTTTAAAAGGACCCCATCAGTGGTTACTTGAACGTCAACGATGTAAGCTGCACATAATAAACAGCCCGCAACTGAAATGTAGGCGGAAAACACCTTATACAAAACTAAACAACCATGATAAAGCGCATTGGGAAGTACCTGCCCTGGGCGGTGTTAAAACAGATACCACTTCTTTGTTTCTATTTCGCCGCCTTTCATGACACGCGGGAAATATGTTAGGGCTTTTCTGAAGCCCGTATTGACAGGTTAGTTTCCTCCTATCTTTGAGCGTCTGTAAAATTCACAAATTGGTGATCGGAAGTTTAATGTTACTGCGATCGGCACAAATATTCAAAGGATAGTGACGAAGAACGGCGGTTTTATTTGATTTTATATCGAACTCCGCGTCTAACTGACCACAACCACGTGCTCCTCAAAAAGTGTTTAATATGGAATAATTTCTGTGTAACAACTACTTGAAGAATATTTCAAAATTAAGAATTCTATATACAAAAGGCTAATTCGAAGCAAGCAAGGGTGGAAGAATTGGTTAAAAGGATCCAAACAACAGCTGCTTGCATGGCAAAGAGTGACAGCAAAATGTGTTACCCATAACTGCACTCTAAGAAAACTTTTATGATATCCTGTGTATTTTATTGTGATCAATATTAATTTTGTTATAATTGCAACCAAGCCTTTAATATTATGATTTTGTGCCTAATGCAGAAAGAACGTTCAACTTTCACGTCAGTTCTCTTGAATAAATGAATGATCTAGTGTTGGTGATTTTAAAGTTTGTTTTCTTTTTCTTGTGCCTGAGCAGCGGACCATCTGCCATTCCGCCAACTTTGTCTGAGGTATCGAGATTTTTTGTTATTTATAGCGTCTAAGTCGCCATTGAGCCATTGATTCATTTTTCCTCGAGTGGCTTGATATGCGTTTTTCGTCTCGCGCTTGACCATTACTATTTCATGTTCTTGCGAATAATGCGATCACAATATTGCTTGGCGAGTCCATTTCATTAATCCCAAATCTTCGATATGGGTATATTGTGGTTCGTTTCCAGTATCCGAGTCCTGAGTATCAATAATAATGTGAAGTTAGTCTTTTTTTACAGGAGTCCAGGTAAGACCGAAGGTAGAGACTAAAAAGAGCTAACTAAGCACCGAAGACCTTTGGAAATTTTGCGGTGTTTTTCGTATGAAATTGACCAATTTCCATTGAAATTCACTCCGAGAAAAGCCGGAGGCAGTGCCAAAAAGTACCCAACTAACAGCCACTTGATAGCTAAGAGCTACTAAAAGATGAGTATCAGCAACTGCACTCTGAGCGGAAAACATCTCGAGAACAAAATTGGCACCGTCATTGACAGAGTCCAGCGAGTAGTACCCGCCCTGGGCGTTGGGAATACGCTTCGAGCTACGCATCTCTGATCGTCATGACGCAGGTTCGAACCCCGTGGGGGATGACGAATATACTCGAGAGGTCTGCTGGACGCCTCGCCGGTGCACGGTAGTTCACGTAAGCGACGCTAACGGCGCTTTTATGATATCCTGTTTGTTTTATTGGGATCAATATTAATTTTGTTATATTTGCAACCAAGCCTTTAATATTATGATTTTGTGATATTTGCTTTGTGATGCAGAGAGAAAAATTTTCATTTTATTCCATCGATATCTGAAACTTTCACGCCAGGTATCTTGAATAAATGAATGATCTGGTGTTGGTGATTTTAAAGCTTTTTTAGTGTCTCTGTAGCGGACCACTTGCCATTCCGCCAACTTTGTCTGAGGTATCGAGATTTTGTTTATTTATAGCAGTTAAGTCACCATTGAATATGTGTCATTGCATAATTTCTCCTCGGGTGGCTTAATAGGCGTCTTTCGTCTCGCGAGTATTGATGGAAATTTAAATTTAGTCTTTTTTTTAAGGGAATTCGCTCCAGGCAAGGCCCGAAGCTCAGCCAAAAGAGCAAAGAAAAGGCAACAAAGTAATGTATGGAAGGCGGCATTGTTCAGCCTATAAGATGTTGATGGAGATTTAATAATGACCAGAAAAAAACTGAGTTTCTTTTTCCTTGAAATTCACTCCAAACAAGGCCGGAAGCAGTGCCAAAAAGGAACCAAGTAACAGCCAGTTGATAAATAAGAGCTACTAAAGGATGTAGTATCAGCAACTGCACTCCGAGCGGAAGCATCCCGGGAACAAAACTGAACCGGCAGAGTCAGTGAGTAGTACCCGCCCTGGGCGATGATAGAACGAACCACTTCTTGCGTTGCAGGAAAATAATAAACAAATTCAAGTACAGTAAACCAATCAATCGCGTAGTAATTATTGACAACAGGCTGGGCATTCACTTAAGCTATCAATACAAAAACACAGTAGTTAATTGGGCGTTATGAACTTTGGTTATAATAAGACACCGGACATCAATTGGAAGGGGAAATAAACAAAAACACGAGTGGCAATTCTTGAAAGATACAAATATTATCGAAAACACGATATTAAAGTATTGAAATGCCTATACTGCTATATGTACCAAAGACTCCCACCTGCCCAGTACAATCGTTCAGCAGCTATCATATTTTTCAATCCTCATTTTCGCTGTGACAGTGTTGTTTATCATCCAGTCCAAAGATTTACCTTCCAAGGGTTTCAAGCTGTATTTTTCCGTACATTCCATAACAAACAAGATGTTGTAAAATATTTTTCAGAACCTGTATGCCTGGTAAACAATCCCTAAATATTACTACCCTCTGTCGGAACAAACAGACTTAACAAGTACTAAATAAGTTGTACTAGAAAATATGGCAACTATCAAACGAGGATACCTCGAAATCTCAGTTCAAGCGCACATCCCGACCTCCTCGAAAGAAACGTATTTAGTTTTCGATATTTTTTATTCTTCATATTTCCAGAATTCAATAATTATTTTTCTGAAATTTAGTTAGAGTAACATAACACATTAACTTCAGGCATCACGTAAAATTGCGACCTGATCACTGACATCATATTCTATCATGTACAGCATTCCGTTCCCAATACAAAACACATTAAAATACCCCGCACAAGCACAGGTATAAATAAATTGCTGAAAAATGAGGCATATATATTTTGTAGTCTGGTGAGAATCTAGTATCCATTTTATTTTGTCTATGGGTCTAACACGACTGCTACTAGAACCTAATTTAACACCACTACGATTCACTAAACAGCCTTCACTGACAACCATAGAATAGTATGAGGTCACAATGATGCGCAAACCAGAATTCTGACGCCATCACTGAGGTCACGTTAGCATTACCTTGGTTAGTTTAGTTTATTTCGGATTGGCTGGTTTACCTGCAAAGAAAGGTTTGCGGTGTGACTAGTCGGTATACCACGAAGGATTACACAGCTGCATAACATCTGGAATATGGGATACTAATTTGTTGTATAAATAAGACTAAAAGAATTCGTTCCTGATCCGAAAAATCAAGACAGTCATCTAAACTAAATCATCAGATCGTCAGCTAAAGTGATGGGAATCAAATCGTGAGTGAATCGCATTCTTATAGCTTCTTATTCTATGCTTACTGCGATCAGTTTTAATTCTATTTGTTACTTTTCAAGCGTTGTTTGAATAAATATTTTTTTTTACCATAAAAAATTATCATAGTAGCTTGTAGACTCTAATATTTATAGGTATCTGGGATTTCCCACGGTACTTGCTCAGAACTTCAGATACCTGCTACACAGACACCAGATCCAGCCCATTTTACTTTGCTATATTGGTTCTTCCGGATTCTATGACAATGTGATTTTTCAAAAAAAAGGTAAAGATAGCAATTTTAGTAATATAAAGCACTAGACGAAAATTGTTTAGCCTAAGTTCCATAAAATGCGATGTAATTTTGGAAATGATAACGGTCAAGTATGCATAAAATGAAATAGTTTTAAGCGAAATTTAAGTTTTACTTCGGTATTAAATTAAATTGATAGTTTTTAATATTTTCAGTCTTCGGCGCCCGGTATGATGTCATATTTTAATCACCGAAAGATCTCAAGCTCGTCACTGGTCGGATGCCATTTTGTATACGCGATTCTCAGGAGCACGAGTTGTGGAATAGGAAACTGGAATGTCCGACGCCATTTTGTATACGTTTACGTGTGACGGTCAGAAAAATATCGTCAAAAAATCGTTATTTTTTAAAGATGATTCATTGATGGATCACGTTGCAGATGCGCGATCCATCTGTAGTTTATAATTTACAAAATGAAATTTCTGACTTGGATGGGATAGCATGAAACTCGTATACTGCGAAAGAAAGCCGATAATACAGATTACCTTTAGGAATAATCACAATCTCTCCGGTAAATACCGGTAGTCTACCTAGCCGAGGGTAAATACCGTTTACTGGTCGGAGCTTGAGGTCTTTGACGAGCTATTTAAACGATTTTTCACGTGGATCGACATCATTGGTTGCAAAAGTCGTAACCAAAGGCAGGGGCGGCGAAATGTCTAAAACCCCGCGGGAGGGATTTATAAAGGCCAGATAGAAATATTTTACGTTTCCCTCAAGGGTGATTTAGTCATTCTTTGCGAGAAATCTCCATTTTGGAACAAAAAACGCATACAAAAAATACTTCCGCCGAAGGCGCGCGAAAATATTGCATATATAAAAATTTTGAAATTATGTCTTAAATCTTTGGGGACTGCCCTGCTCACGGGCTATATGTCCCCAGGAATTGACCAGAGGTTACGTTCGAGGGCGTAATATATGTTTGGGGTGCCCGAGGTCCGCTGGACGCCTCACCTGTACATGGCGGTTCATGTAAGCACTGAAATATGACAAGCCAGAAACCTTCACACCCAGATTCGGTATTAGTATCTGCACGAGAGGTCGTGGTTCGCCATATGGTTAAGCTAACTGAGGGTAACTGTCCCGGCTCGGTGGCACAGTCGTTTAAGCGCGATCGTATTGTCCGGAAGGTCGATGGTTCTATGCTTGACAGTTTCACCACCCAATTTGGCCTTCAGCAAGGCACTTCGCGGGTAGCAGTAACATAGAACGCATACACAGTCAGTACAAATGTCCCTGGCCAACGGTTGTTGGGTACAAGCTCCCCCAGTGGGTTCACGGGCAGGCTATAGCGCTATAGCAAATAATTCGAAAGCCCTGAAAAAAAATATTGGCCGAAACGAAAGAATCACATCTTTGCAACAGCCCTAACCCTATTCGTCTTTAAGTAGCCGCCGGTACTTGTTGGGAGCGATTCACTCACATGAGTTTTAGGAGTTTATTAGCAGTATAAAACTATTTTAGTGAAATTCTTTTGACTGGAGTGGGAACACGACATTCGGGGGTTTGTGTAAATAGTGAATTCATGCAGGGCAATCACTTGTTAGTGAAAACTTTGTGTAATTCTTGTGTGATCGAGGAAGTGGGAAATTTGGTTGAATTTCTTAAAATTTACGCGTACCTACAGATTGGGAGTGAACATGAGTACAAATGTGTGTCATTGAAAATGTGAACATCATAATGTACTTACAAAATATAATCTATAACTCCGACTTACTGACGTATTTAAGATATCTGACTCACCGACCACTTTTTGGTTCGAGAATCTTAATTTTGAAAATAACAAAGCCCATACTGATAAAATGTTATGTGCAGCACCCGTTGTGATTTAACCGCAATTTTTCGATTTTGCCGCGTCCTATGAAGGGGAACGGTCTCATGTAGCGCAATCATATATGGTTTACATTTGAAATTAAGCGATATTTCTATTTAAATGAAATCCAAAGGTTATTACTAGTCATGATGTCTGTGTCATCACAAGGCGTTTCGTCATTAAAAAAATGCACTCACGTTAGGTTGCAGACTTAAAAGCATAGACGTTTGGTTGACTCAGGAGTCAGATTTTCTAGTGCAGAGTAAATAAACTATTGGCTTCTTTATAAATGGAATATTGGGTAATAAAGGTCGACCATTTATTATTTCATTTTTCAGATTTAGCGTTGCCTCCGTTAATATATGTTATTACCCTAATACCTACGAAGGAGTGGAACATCCCAGGGCATATGCCACCGACTGCGCCTAAACATTAGCTTTTCGTTCCGGGAACAACATATTAACAACATAGAACTATTTAATAGTTTGCTATTTTAGTGGTGGTAATTGAAAGTCGTTTTTTCAAGTTTTGCTGAACTTTATAAAAATAATGTATCGGACAATTTATGTTGGTGATTATGGACTGGTAGTTAATGAGTAAGCCCAAAAAAATGAATCCCACAAGGAGGAAACTTAGCAACTGGATAATATTCCTTGATATATCTCAGAATGTATTATATGATATCGATTGATCTTCATGATATATCTAATAATGTCTGTTTTCGCGTACCTGGTAGAAAACCGAACCGTATAAAATGATTTAAAAATATCAATACTGCTAAAGGTCACTTTAGCAATGTTGATGATCTTAAGGGTTTTTTCCCTTTAAAAAAATGACTTGAACACTTCGGACGACCGAATGTCACCGTGAGTGAATATGGTTGCAGTTCATTTGGAAATCCCTGGGATTGGGAACGTACCCAACCAGAAATCAATCTTGAGTCACCGCTTTCACTCGCGCGGTCCATCAGTGGTATACGGTTAATTGTAGACATAGTTTATATCGTTGTTTTTCGGAAACAAACACGAAAATACACGTATAAAAATGGTCGAAGCATCAGGAAAACTAAGAAAATCTAAAATAATATTTAGAGTACTTAATGCTGAAGTTCACCCAGAGAGAAAGTTAATTTGGTCAAGCACAAGTCACTGACGGGCCGCGCCTCGATCCATCAGTGACTTATACCTAACAAAAATTGATAAAACGGAGAACTATAATCTTATTCCACATTCTCAAAGAAGTTTATTGCACAAACTTTCGTAGACCATAGTCTATCTTCACCGGGTAATGAACAATCAAAAGATGCTTTGACAATTTCATTCTGACTCGGTAGTGCTTGATAACCTTAAGCTAAAAGACAGACAAAATTACAAACATGGAAGAATATTCGGAAAATTTATTTTGTCGATCATGAACCACAAATGTAACGTTTTCCCCCTGCGCGATCCATCATCAATGGTATACGATTAACGAATCATACCAAATCAAATAATTTTTCTGGCTGGGTAAGGACCCATCGCACACGAATACCAGAGCGTGCCGAAATATTCAATTAGATCTATTATTCGCGAATGCATAAATTATTGAAATCAATCTTTTCCGCGATTCGAAACCAAAAACTAAACCAAAATTTTTAAAAAAATTTGTAAATTTCTATGCCTCTTTTTCTCAAATGGAGCCTTTTAATTCGATTTTCAAGAGTTATTCGATTCGATTTCGAAATCACAAGATATTCGATTCTGTCCAACTCCTCCGATATTCGTCTATGCTTCAAATATTTGAATTTCAAAATTTATTCGATTCGAAATCACAAGATATTCGGTTCTGTCCAACCCATCCAAATCTTTGACTTGAAAATAAATTTGATTTTGTTTAGCATGAGCCACTGATGGACCGCGCCACCCATGCTCAACAAAACATACTTTAGGAATATATTCCTGACTGGGGAACCCAAGATTAATTTTCGAAACAAGGTCGTTCACAATCTTGTCTAGTTAGGATTTTGACAAAAACAAAACATTTACATTGATCATTAATAATTAATTACTTAATAAAAGGGTGATGACACTAACGCGGCAGATAAAATCTTTATCTTTATAAAGTAATGCTCAATCGACGTATATTGACTTGAAAACAACAGATATTACTTTATTAACTAAAAGTCAGAGGCATGGGGTTCCCTCGCCGAACCGAAGTAAATGCAGAATGGCCGTTCGAAATCTTAATTTTAGCGCGCAGCATTAATTATTTTTTATCAGGTCTTAAAATCTTATTTGTAAAAAAAAATTCGTCCCTCCAGTCAATTGAGAAGTCAAAATTTCACTTCATTTTCATTTCAAAAGGTGCCCCCCGCCCCCATTCGGTTAAAGCACAAGCATTCGGTTAAGTGTCTGACCGTTACTTACTCATTTGACCAGGGTGAGCACTCCCTGGGTAGATTAATCCTTGTTGGTACATAATTAAGGCCGAAATACGCGTTTGCGCTGGTCGCGTTTATTTCTAGTTTTTTTTAAAACCTGCGCGTTTTATGCTATAGCGCAACGCCACGCATGCGTTTGTTTAGTTTTCCAAATTAGCCGAACGGTTTGCTCTGTAAGCTAACAGAGATTAGTCGTTTCGTACATTCACGCTCCATAGGCATATGAATACAATAAACGCAAACCATGACAGACGGGTTCGTCGTTTTTGATTTGTTACTAAAATTTCAACGCAATGTAGCTCCTTTTTCTGGGGACTAAATTTCTTATCCAAACCACCCCCACCGCCGCTGCTCGAACACAGCAAATTTTCCAAGGCGAAGTTACAATAATTTTTAAACAGTTTTTGATTTTTATGTCAACTGTGACCCTTAGCTGGGCCAGGCTTTGGTCGCACGCCTCATTCATTGGTTACTTAAACCTAACAAGACAGTTTAGGATACAACATTTCTGACTGGGTGGTGGTCATGGATTTTCTAGTCGCACTTATTTGGGGACAGGGGAGGACTCCAAACCCAAGTTTTACTATTTTTTCAAGATTGAGCCACAGATAAGCCGCGCCTGAATGTCCACGAATTTGATTCTAGTTCGATTGACAGAAATTGACCGAAAAGTTCCAGTAAACGACCAACGATCAATATATTAGGGATAAATTTTGAAAAAATATGGGAAATTTTCAATTTTCCAAAAGATATTCGTATAGTGCTTGTCCCCGTCGACCACCAAAAATAGAAGAACGGCCTGTCAGTCCTTTTTTAAAACATCATCATTCAGCGCTGCATGATCGAATCGGATCGATTTTGAAACGAAATTTATCAGTTATAGCGAGTGGCGTATAAAAACCTTTACATGAGGAATGTTAATATGACGGCATAATGAGCGCTGCAGGCAAAAAAGTTTTTTACGAAATTGCGCTTTATTGCACTTTATTGCACATCACAGTAAAACAGCCCAAACTCGCTGCGGTTGCCGGAAACTTTAAAAAAAAAATTGCAAACAATCCAATAGAACGCCTATTTTGTAAGTAAAATTAACATCTATTTTACTGTTTGAAAATAAAATGACCCGACGACTTTTTGTTGTTCCATGTAATTTCACAAATTAAAAACAATCAACCCCAAGTTCGCGAGCCACGCTGGGCTTACAAAGAGTAGAGCAATCCTCTCGCATGAATCATCCTTCACGGGATTCGAGCATGTATCAAAATAACCAGACATTCGTGGGTCCAAATCTTTTAGGCATTTCTAACGATTTAACGAATAAAGCTGAGCGGACATTCGCTTATGACAATTTACATTTTATGACGTCACAATAGCGCACATGCCAAGATCATTGTCGCCATTACCGAGGCCACGTCAGCCTAGTATAAGCTGGGTTCTGTTGATTCACTTGTCAAAGAAAGGCTAGAAGAGACTGGTGTATAAGGTTCAGACATTGTCATAACGTTTGAAATTCCAGATACTAATTTGTTCGAGTAACTATTAGATTATATCACCAATGAAATAGAGCAGGATACTTAGTTTCGGAACGAAGAAATTCCGATATTCACCGGAAGCATCAGATCACCACCGTCCGTTGATGATTGAAATGAAATAAATGAGTGTATAAACATTCAAGTGTTATGGGTTCGGATGAGAAATGTTAAATGTGCATGGACACGGTTGGTGGAGGCGTCCGTTAATATTACCTATACCAACATGCACACGCTAGGTGTCCTCTCGCATGAAAATCATTCCGCAGGGGATCCGCACCAAAAAGAGACGCGTAGCTCGAATCGTTGTTCTTAATGCCTTTACTAACTAAGCTAGCCGTGCTCGGTATGTATTCAGATTTTCGCGAAGTGAAGCATTAGTTTAATGTTGGTCACCACTTTTATTACTGATATATACTGTAGGCTATTAACTAGGAATTAATTTGATTTCTCCATCCAGTAAAGCCATCGTCGATGATTGTATTGTTTTCTTATATAAAAGTTCGCTCGAAGCAAGGCAGGAAGCAGTGCCTAAAGGAACTATCGGCCACCTAATTAGGAGGAGCTATTAGTAGATGTTGCTCAATACTCTTTGTTGTACTTGTAAGAGTTGTTACAGTGTTCCGTAAACTCTAGAATCGTTAATGATAATCTTCTGGTGACTGAAATTATTTCTGTTAGCCATTCCGGATGTTTATCCGAACACGTATAGAGTGAATTCTGTGCCAATGTGTTGTGTAAAAGTATTCGAAATCTCCCCAGAAACTGCATATTTTATGTTTTTTGAATGTGTGTTCTAATCAACCTTGGGTGTTATAACTTGGGTTGGCTAAGCCGAACAGGAGAAAATAATATCTTACCAGCAATTCCAACCCTGTCCGTCTATAAGTGGCCTCTGGTAGAGAGCCTTGGTCAGGGTGATCCACTCCAAGAAATGGCTATAAAAAAAAACTTTGTGTATTCGTGTTGGTATACAATATCAAAACAGGAAAGTCCAGGCGGCACTTTATTATTCAGCACTGCTATGTTGCGGGGCGGATGAGAGACGTCCGTACTGGTCGACGTCCCAATGGCAAAACTTGGGGAGGTCGGATCCTCTCCCCTAAATTCGCAAAAACTATTGTAAAATTGCGAAAAACCATTAACTTTTCTTGCTCTCCTTGTTCTTTTTTGGGCGAGTCGGACTTCCAAAAATAGGAAAAATTAGGCATTTATTTATTCATAAACTTATTTAGCTTAAGGGCATCGATGCCATACCGCTTCCTTTTCCGGCCAGAACAAAAAATGGTAAAAAAATCAATACATTGGTAATCTGAAAACTGTGTCCTTTCCATTACTTTACCAGGATGTACATGGATGAAAGCTGACATCTGTCATACAACACAAACTTGGTCACATTCACTTATTTAGAAGTGCAATGATGCCATAGCCGCCTCCCTTGCTGGCCAAAATATGTGCTAAAGTGCCCTCTAGATGCTTAAAAACATAGAAAACTGTTCAATTATTTAAGGAGTATATATTTTTATGGCTGTTAGTATTTATCCAAATTAAAAAACATATATATGCAGTAAAATGCTACTAATCTAATTTGTTATGTAACAGGAAAAAATGGAAATTGAACTTTGGAAAATAATATTCACAATTTTATTGTTTGCATTGATAAAAGTTTTTTTTATAAATTCATAGTGAAAGAATCTTGTTCTTTTGGGTGTCAGAGTTTGATATTATTTATTTCGATAGAACTATATGATTTCAAAACCGCCAAAACTCCTATGATTTTTTTTTTTTTTTATAGCCACTTCTTAGAGTGGATCACCCTGTCCAAGGCCCTGTAACAGCGGCCACTTGTAGACGGATAGGGTTACAATTACTGGAAAGATATCATTTTTTCCTGTTCGGCTTAGCCTACCCAAGTTATTACACCCTGGGTTGAGTGGTGGGCATGGATAAGCGAGCCGGACTCGCCGGGGCTCGAACCCGAGATCTTCAACCTGCGATGCCAACATGTTTAACCACTAGGCCATCGCGCCTCACAAATTAGCAATTTCACTGATTTTAAACTATTCGAAATCGTTTTGATCTGCTTCCCTTTTGTTGTCAAATATTTCAATAACCATGGACAGATTTCACTCTTTGAACTCTGGTGGTTTCCTTCTCAGGGTGCAGGAAATGCATATTATGCAATTCTTCAATTCTTTATATATATCAGTGGCCGATAATTGCTTAGTTCCTCTCAGGTGCTTTTACAACTTTTTTTTAGAGTGAATTTCAATTAAAATAAAAATGTGGTACAAAAAATAAGGATTTTTGAAATGAACTCCATTTGATCAAGAGCAATATAATTTATTATATGAATGAATATAATTTTCAAAACTAAAACTATTTCCTTGTACAAAGTTGAAATCGATATATAAATTTGTATGTATATATCTGTAGATATGGAAGAAATCCTTTTATTAATATCATAGTATCAAGACTCTGACCGGCATAATGTCAGGTACTCTGTTACTCGGACAACCGAAAAACTTGTTTCTTGAAAAAATCCATGAATACTACTATGAAATAGCAGTGTTGATGGGTTCGAAGCTTTTTGATCACCTGAAGAAGAAACATTGTGATTATGCAAGTTTTGCAAAACTATCGGTCGATAATTTGTTTTTACTTCTGTTAATAATAGTTAACTTCATGCTATTAGAAATCTCAAAGTATTGCTTTTTTCAATAATTGTTCTCTTAACGACAGTAATTTTCTTCGAGTGTAGTAGCAAAGTAGATGTCATTGTGGGTCGATCTTTTCAAAAACTTTTGCAGATTTTTTGCTTTTTGATTTTTTGAGGTGCAGTTGGTCTGCAGAAATCTCATTAAAATTTAACTTTGAGTTCGAAGACTCAAAATTCGAAAAAAGAGATTATTAGGCAACAATACACAATTAATAAATTGGCAATAAAATAGTGGGTTGTTCCTGGCGTCTTTCACGTGATAAAGATTCAATTCTGTAAATATGTCATTTCTGGGGCGGCTTCAGCAAACACTGCAAATTGAAGTTCGTCCTTCACATATTCCCACATCTTCTCATATATATGAAGAAGAAAATTTGGGAAACGAGTTGCAAAGAAATTCCAGAAGCCTTCTACACTGTTTTTGTATACACATCTCACAGGTTGATTAGCATCCCAATAGTGTGAGTAACAATTGCGAAAGAATCTAATTAGCGCCCAAATTTGATTCTGGTTATATCCAGCTGTTTGGCTTTCGATAATATCGGCGGAAAATTCATTTTCCCTTGCAGGATGACTTTCCTTCAATTCACTTATTGTTTCATCATCAATAACAAGTTTATTAATCCATCCTTCATCATCAAAAACCTGTGCTGGCTCTATAGTGTAGTCATATGTCAAATTAATTTCATAATATGAAGAATATATTTTTTTCAAATATCCATGAATCGAACAAATGAATTGACATTTCTTCGACGCAGACCAAAAGAATGGATGAGAGAGTATTTGTTGAAAAGTTATGTTGTTCTCATCATTTTCCATCTTGTTAATCAAGTCAAACGCCAGCTGAGACTCCCAAGTTTCTGGTGGAATTATTTCGTTTCGATTATCTGGAAGGACGTGTGGATAAACCTCCGTTGCTAGGTTGAGTATATCTGATTCATCATCTAATGGTTCAGTTTGGCCCAAAATAGTTACATGTCCGTGATCTTTTTCGATATATATTTGTGATGAGTCCAAGTTGCGGTGCTGCACTCCTTTATCGTGCATGTGTTTTAGGCATTGTGTAACTTTCAGAAGCAATGATTTGCGGAAATTAATCGTTAGTCTGTTTCTCACATATTGTTGATTATCAGGACCATGTATATCTTCATTGCCCCTTTGCTCAGATTGCTGATTCAAAGTATCTCTTAGGGACTCTCCAGGATAAGTGATTCTCCCAGTTAGATTAGGATTATTGTTCTGCCTGACTAATGTGGCTGATAGATAAGCAAGTCTTCTATTAGATGTGGTTCCCACAAGCACACTCCAAGAATCCATTATTTACATATCGAACACCAATCTAGGTGTCGATGGTGTAAATTTGTTTGATATATTGAGAAAACCTGTGAATTCTGAAACAGCAACAATACGCTATTCAAATCTTTATTTTCATTCCTAATTGCAGACTGTTGTTTATTGTATTATACCATTATAGCAAAAGCAGTATATCATCCTACAATAATGCTAGCTTTTTTCTGGAAAAACAAACAAATAATTCTTAATCATTTCATTATAAGTATTAAAGAGAAGGGCATAAACAGTATTACAGCATTGTAGCATTGCATTGCTGAATATGAAAAATCATTGAACAAGAGACCAACAATCGAAGTAATGGACACAAAGCCCATATGCTATGTGATGTTACACGTTTTACTTAAAAACTAAAGCAATAATTGAAAAGGATATATAAAAGTTCAAGACTTTAGATTTGCCCTAACATATTTCCTGTGTGTTGTTAATCACCCATGACAAATACTGCTTTTCATACACTATTGTAGTGGTCCAGTTCAGTATGGAATGTTCTTCACTTAGAGCACAGTTGGTGTGACAATTTTGTAGCAGTTCTTTTCAATGCAAGTGGGGGTTAGATGATAACTTTTATGTTCTACTTCCTGCATTGCACAGAGTGAACTTTAATTAAACAAAAATGTCAGTTGAGCAAAAAGTAATAATTGTACAGCTCCAAGACAATTATAATAATACACAAAAGAACTTGAGCAAGCTTCAGAATTCCCCTAGCATATTCAGCGTGCCCAGGGGAGATAATATCACTGTACTTTACTATGAGAGTTCAGTTGTGATTGGGATAATTTTGCTTAAACTGCAGTTGGTGGTAAAGGTGTTGTGGGGCGCCATGTGTGATAATCAGCATTTGGGTTTCGAAATGGCAGACAAACCGGGCGTCACATCTCGCATTACTTTGTATAAAAATACTCTGGTATGCAAGTATAATCATAATTCCTATATTTTGCGACAGCTGGCAAAAAGGAAATGAAACTGATGATTTTATCATTACTCGGGGAAATGAAGCCAACTTCACCATTATACCTGTTCAGAGTGCAGTTGCTGGCATTATACTTTATGTAGTCATTTTATACACTCCTCTCTTCTTCGCCAAGAGTGATTTTCAATAAAAACAATAAATAAACAATAATGCATTTCAATACTACACACAAAAAAAAAATTTTTCAATTTAAAAGTTTATTTGTAACTGTGTTCAGGTTTACTTGATCAGGACAAATTTGTTTACGTATGCTATTTTCTTATAAAAATATGTGTCAATTGATGAAAATAAATGAACAATAATACATATCAACACTACACACACAAAAAAATTACAATTTAAAAGTTTATTTGTAACTGTGTTCAGGTTTACTTGATCAGGACAAATTTGTTTATGTATGCTATTTTCTTATAAAAATATGTGTCATTTGATGAAAATAAATGAACAATAATACATATCAACACTACACACAAAAAAAATTACAATTTAAAAGTTTATTTGTAACTGATTTAAGGCTTACTTAATCAGGGCATTTTTTCTCATGAAAATAGGTGTCAAGTGATGGCAATCCAAGTGCTTGTTTCTAACACTAATATGAATCTTAATGTTTGCGCAGGCTCACATCGACATCACTTTCGTTATGCACATACCAGGTTACCATGTTTTTTGCGAAAAGTACAGGGCACCTTTGCACCCTTCTTCACTAAGTCCGAAATGACCATATGTGCGGTTTATAAAGGGGTAAAACACTCATTTTAGCCTGTTTTGAATGCATATTATAATATGAGTTTTTTATTAAGGGCACCTAGTGGCTGTTTTGGTCACGATTGCAAGTTAACTTTAACCCAGAACAGACAAGTCCGTTTTTTGTAATTGGTATAATGTTTGACAGGAAGATATGTGCGCATTTTATTCAATGTACCCAGTTGGAGTTTTGAACACATATATTTCATCATTTGCCAGGTCACCCACCTAGTAGTCGCAATTCAGATACTTGTCTGTCGTATTTTATATTTTACCCAGGTCGTTACCATTTTTGATGCAATTAAGACAGCTTGCACAATATTTTTTACAATTCGAGACTTTTGAGTTAATACTCAAACTGTTTTTGACTCAAGCGAGACAACCTGTACACCACATTTAATATTTCAGCTTTACCCAGGGTACCTTGTTGCTGTTATTGATGCAATTGAGATAACTTCTAGACGGTGCCCATATTTTATGTTCTGAGTTTTACCCAGAGCTCGTAGATGTCGCTACCGGCGCATGGGTGACGGATCTATCAGTGGCACATGCTTGAAAAAATTCGTTTGAGATCAATATGCAAGTTACTAATTCGGATTAATCAAGATTTCTGCATGGCATTTTTAAATTTGAATTTCACCCAGGCCAACGCTGTTTTTGTGGTAATATTTCATAATTCAAAGTTTACCCCACAGGCCTCCAAGATGCTGTTTTTGGGGTAATAAAAGGATAGCTTTTCTGTCTATTTTATGATTTATATTATACTCAGAGAACTTATACTTAAGATAAAATGTGGAACATTGAGATTCATATTAGTTAAACTTGAATAAAAATACACCAGAGTTATCTTAATCATACCGCAACAGCAATCAGATACCCTTCGTGAACAGGAGTACTAATAACATGACAGTGCGAGATTATCAATCTCGCCTGTTTTCACTTGAAGACCTTTGCTGGAGTATTCAAATATTCCCAAAAATAGCTTCCAAAGTTTAAAGATAAATGGGATTATGTGCATCTTTGAAATGTTCTAATATTTTCTCTACAATTATTGGAAAAACATACTCGATGGCTTCTGATGACCAGAAATTAACATCAATTCTTTAATACTATGCACAGAAGGTAGATGAAAGTGTTTTTTATACGTAACTGTCATGATTTAATTAAGAATTACTTGTGTGTTGAAAAACACAGAAATACCCCTGATGAAAATCAAGTTTCAAAATACAAAGTTCACACGAATTACCTTAATGGTGTCCAAAACAACAATTGGGTGCCCTGAGTAAAATGGAAATTAGAAAATACAAAGCCGAAGTTACCTTAATTAAACCTACAACTAAATCTGGGTGCCCGATACAGCTTTGGAGTATGTTATATGCATGTCTGAAAACTATAGTAGTAATTGCAACTATATGCGCCATAGATCGAAACTTAAATATGCAGCATAACTAGCTTTGATTTTAAATGCGTGCAGAATGAGTTTGAAAGGACATTTTTTTCATTTATAATGTACAACAATGGTCATTTCCCACATTGTAAAAGAGGGTGTGAAAGTGCCTTGCATTTTTCGCAAGGAAGTACGCTTACTGTAGCCACTCTTGACAGAATTCTTACTTAGTGTGAAAGTTCGTGGAAAAAGAATATTTTTTGATTGTGATTACAAATACTCAGTCTTTGAGATTGGTTCAACTCTAGTTATTTAATTTCATTCCTGACTCCTCTGCAGTTGAACTTCAAAATATTCATGACGCGAAGCATCTTGCACGAATTTAGCCTGAAAGGAAAAATCCTGTCACAACATTACAATAATAATTCAGATCTGGCGACATCTCTGTATAACAGTAATTATCGGTATTGAGTTGACCAAAATATTATATTGTGCTAATTTTTGGATACTGGCTTGTCACGATAATTAGATTTCACTGCATACCGCATAATAAAATGGTGATAGATTGATGAAATCACACCAATTACTGACAAAAAAGGGACTCACGCCGGTTTATACGCTTCACTGTACTTTGAACTATGAGTGGCAGCCTGCCGGCGCAAAAAATGAAAAATGCCTTGTACTATTCATAGAATGAGACTGATGGAAACTGATAAAAAAAATGGATTTCGCATGAAAGTGCTAGTGCTGTCAACAACTCATGTCAGGCTAAAAGCCGTCAGAAAAATTTAGTGTTTGACTCAAACAATTGGCCAAAGATTTTTTGAGCTCTTCATGTGTGCAAAAACAGTGCCAACAAACATTATGAACAGTAGCGCAAACTGACAGAAAAGATTAGTTTACTAATCATAAAAGCGAGTGTGGTAGTTGAAATGCCTGGGGTCAAGCAAAATTCTGGTTACTGCCACCAGAGGATCGAGCAACAAAGAAATGAAATAGTAATCAGATGCAATTAACAGACATTAAAGATGACAAAACGGTCGTCATACTCAAGTAAAAATTTGGTAAAATTATCGCTGTGGCAGCTGTTACTTTATTTATGCGCTTTCATGGAATCGCATATTCGTTCTCACGAAAGGTGCAAACGGATGTTTTTGTTTGCTTTAGTGTGCATATGGCCTTAGTAGGAATTTTAATTCTGTATTTTTTATATATACGCTTGACTGCAATTGAATGTACTCACATCTTTTTTTATCTCCATATGAAATTTGTCCTTGATATTTTTGTTAAGAGAACAATCAGTTATGTTGAGCTTTCGCAGACTGCCTTCGTTAATCATTTTGGTAAATTCCAAGACGCCATGACTAATTGTTCGGTTGTCAGAGATGTCCAGTTCCTGTTTGATTTAATAAAATTTATTGGTATGATGTGCCAAAGTGTTTCATTGAAAACATGTTTTATTTACAAGGCCCCGATGGACATTCGCAAATTTTTGCATCATACCCTCCAACATTGGGGGAAATGCGAAGCCCGTACCAATCCTCGCGTTCTGCAAGTGCTGATTACTGGAAGTATTCTTGCTTAGGACTGTCTAGAATGAAATACTACAGGAAAATGATAAGCACTGCTGGCTAGGTTATGGTTTTGTGATCCATCTGAAACTTTTGGAAATTGAGTATTATTATTAATAATATAAAGCAAAATAATATTAACGACTCCAGTAAAATTGGGTGAAAGCAGCTATTCAATCAGCTGGGCTGTTTTCATTTACATTTTCAATTCTGTCATATGGAGTTGGAAATTGCTATTTTTAGGTCAAATAAAATTACTTTAAATCATCCTTACTAATGTTTTATTTTACCTCAACATTTTTCACGCGATCCATTTCTTTGACAAAAACTTCGGCCATTTTTTTGTCCAATTTGCATCCGGCAAGAGAGAGATTCTTCACTTCGAATTCTTTTACGACTGAACCGAGTTTGTCCATTCCTTCAACTCCCAATTCATCATTGTATTTGATGTCAAGTGAATGTATCTATTATTGTATATTGTATAAAAATTTAAATGTACAATACCACTGTCCAGATAATTGCAACATTTGTTATTCGGGTATCTAGATATTAAAAATGCAGTAAAAACTGCTAAAACATCCAAGGAAATGAATACCAGTAAATGGTTCGCCTAACCTTAAAATTCCATTATGCCCATGCTCTGGCCTGAATTTATTGAATTTGCTTGTTATTAAAATTTTCCTTGCAACAACCTGGTTTGACTGGTTCAAAAAACCAGGAAGCATTAGAGAATTCGAAAAGCAAATACGGTAACTGCAAAGTTATACAGTACCGCACCTTGAAAATTCTATTTTTGAGTATTTGTGTCTTATGACAAAGCTGATCCATAGTGATTGTAATGTACAGATAGTGTAACCCTATTTTCTCTAGGTTCAGGTATGATGCACCCTCTCTAATTTTTGGTTATTGTTAATTCTGAAGTAATCTTAGATATGATTTTATCTTGTGTGGGACTACACATTTGTAAGATTATTGACTTTTTTGAAGTTCACTCCAAGTAAGGTAGGAACGAGTGCCCAAAACGAACCAATTGCACTCTAAGCAGAAAATATGCCAAATGGAACTGAACCCCTGTGGTAAAGTGCAGTTCTGAGCAATGGTCAAATAGCTTTTTATTATCACCATTTCACTATGGTTTGCCATGATAAAAAACAAATATTCCATTATCTTACCATCCCCCTATATCCTAGGAGACTTTCCAATTTTTGTTTATCCATGCCACAATTTCTCAAACTTAGTTTATGAAGACTCCTTTGACTAATCAAGCATCCAATCTCAGTTATTTTTCTATTGCAACTCAGATCCAATGTATGCAACTGAAAATAAATAGCTCAGTATAAGAACCCATGGTGGAATTATGAACAATTAGGGCTGGCTATTGATTGTAAAAGCTGAACCTTATGTATTGATTTGTCAATAATATTGCAATAAATAAAATGGGTCCAATGGTATATTTTGCATCCCTTTAAAAGTCCCATTTTGTTGTCACCTTTTCACGATTTTACTACAGTTAACAGCTAATTTTCTTTGACTTTCCATGCCAGCATCATGTCTGGAGTTCAAAACGCACCAGACGCTAAAATTCACTCGCTCCCATTTAGCTAGGGTGTAAATAACATGAGAACAATTTTGCATGGTTTGAACACTGCTTTTTTGTTGGATTTTTAGAATTTCTGCCCTAATACTAACTTTTCTATTGTTTCCGGGGTATTTTGATTCTGATGGTCAAAAATGTAACTGCAGCTCAGCTACCCAAGTGATCAAATAAAACGCAAGGTAATACTAAAATTTCATCCTATATGCAGAAACTTGAGCCCGGAAATTATTGGGATGTATCGTAATCTCATTTTAACATAATATTTATAAAACAGTTTTGCATAACATGATAAAAATTTCATATAGCCAAGATCGATAGCAGCAACAACCTGCGGGTTTCAATATTCCATGTAAACTCACCTACTTACGTACCAGGGGAATACAAAAATGTACCGGTACTTAATAAACATCGGTAGGTAAACACCGCCAAAACATGATAACTAACGCCTTCACATGTTCAATACAAGCTTTACTTAGAGCAACTTTCAATATAATAAAAAATGAACTTGTATTTTAGTAAATTTAATCAAAATTAATGCTTGTCGGAGTCACACAAAAATGAATGAAGATAAATGTTTTGAATATTGCATTCAATGAGGGCAAGAGTCATAAGCACACAAAATATTTGCTTGCATAAACTTGAGTAAAATCAAGGAACGTCAGAAATTCATGAAAAAAATTGAATATTCAAAATCGGAAGTGTCCATTAGTTAATTGAAAACCATTAATTTCAATGATTGGACTGAAATTCGCAAAAAGTTGATGTGTTCGATCTTGGCTAAATATTTTTATGAGAATAATATATCTTTAAATATGAGATTTCATACGAACAATTTCTTTCTTGAGTATCAGTCTATATCAGGATTCTATTTTTCCTGTGATTTATTAGACGAAACGGGCATTTGAGCCATATTTTTTTCCAAAATAACATAATGAAATTGATAATGACACAGAAATGGAAAAAAAAAACAGTATTCCTAGAGAACACCTTGAAAACCCAATTTGAAGTACTGTTCAAACTCCGCACAAGCAAGCAAATAAACCACTTACAACAACATACGTTAATAGAACAAAATTAATTTGAACCAAGAATGTATGATACCTCTTTCATATTAAAGTCATCCAATGATACAAAGGGATGTCTGTTGTCTGTTAAACCGCAATCAATCATCGTAAGATGCCGCATTTTGAAAACATTTGCTAAGGTTTTATATTCTTCAGCCCCCAAGTCTCTGTTGTAACTAATATCCAGGGTTTCCAAATCAATGTGCTGAAAATAATTTGCAGTTCATTTCAACACTCTCATACTGTACGAAAATTCAGATAAATGAACATTAAGTGGGATCAAAGATTTGGAAATGTGTTGAAAACCTCACTATGGCATTGTTTATCTGAAATTTTTATTTATTTATTTTTTTATTGAAATTTACTCTAAGCAAGGCCAGAAGCAGCTCCCAAAGGGAACTGTCCAACAGCCCCTCAATAGCAAAGAGCTACTAAAAGATGCGGTACCAGCAACCGCACTCCAAACAGAAAACATCCCAAACAGAACTGAACCTTTAGTGGTATTTGCCCTGGACGCTGGTAAAACCATCTACAACTTCTTTGCTTCCTTTTAGTCGCCTCTTACGACACGCATGAAATACGCTGGGAGTATTGTAAAGACCGTACTTACAGGGCAAAAATGCAATTTTAATTTAAAATCTTTCAGCGTTTCATTAAATATCAGAAAATATTAGACAACTCTAAGAAGCAAATTTACGTGATTCGTTGATATCTTGCAATGAACTACCTATCCCTCCTCCTTGTTTCCTTACAATCCTGGATCCGTGTGTGAGAGAATTCACAAGGATACACGAATGAGATAATAACAAGCTAATATACAAAAATATCCATGTTCTCATTCCACAGAAATATAAGTTTTTTGTAAGCTTTCGTTAGAACATAGTCTAACTTCTTCAGACAAGATTAAAGTGCTTGCTCACTTTAATCTTGTCTGAAGAAGTTAGACTATGTTCTAACGAAAGCTTACAAAAAACTTATATTTCTGTGGAATGAGAACATGATATTTTTGTATATTAACTCTAAGAAGCTTTGAAGAATGGATGTATATATATATGAAGTGAATATTGCTCCATACAAAAATCTTATAGATTATAAGCTATTTATAAATAAGCATTTACACTCACAATTGGTATCATTTTTTTCATCTCAGTCAAGTCTTCATATGACATTTGGACTGCGTTTAGATTGAGTGTGTGTGTCGAGGACTGTTTCAATAAACTGAACAAAGCTCCACCGTAAATTTTCAAGCCACTCACTCCCCAAATATAAATTCTTCCAATCTGACAAATATAATTTATACAATTATTGTAATTGGTAAAATCATAAATGACTAAAATAGCCACAATTACAACCAATACAGGTATTTACTTTTATGTGAACAAACCTTTATTCTATTTCACACAATTTTTTTTATTGAAGTTTGCTCTCAGCAAAACCAAATGTAAAGCCTAAAGGAACAAATACAAGATGTAGTGACATTGCATACAGAACTGAGCCACTGTAGTGAGGTGGAATGGGTGGTATCTGCCCGGGGCGGTAATAAAACTCTATACTACTTGGTATTCTCTATACTACTTGGTAGAGTTCAGTGATTGGTATCTGCCCAGGATGGTAATAAACCATCTACCACTGCATTGGTTAAATTTTACAGCCTGATTAATGGTGTTGGGAGCCACAAAAAGTAAGTTTGCATGAGTTCTGTTCGTACAGGGTTAGGACAATATATTCTAAACTGAACGGTACGGGCAATTCAGAATACTTCACTATTCCAGACTCGTTCCGAATTGTGAAATCGAATCTAGCATACCCTATCTTATTCCTAAGTTAAATTAAAGAAGTGGTAGACGGGGTTACCATCGCCCAGGGCAGATCCACCTACTGCACTTTACTATGGCGGTTCAGTTTCTTTTGAAATTTTTTCTGTTTACAGTGCAGTTGCTGGTTCTACATCTTTTAGTAGCCCTTTGCTATTGAGTGGCCGTTGGTTGGTTCCCTTCAAGAGCTGCTTCCGGCCTTGCTGCTCAAAATAAATTTCAATTAAAAAAATTTGATTATCTGGCGCCAAAAAGTCCATATAGGTTATTCAAAAAATTCGGGTCTTCTCACTCGCTCAGAGGTGTATGCTGTTACACATATGCCTCGTATGCATCATTGGTAAGATTATTTTGTTGTCATTGTATACAATTATACATATCCAAATCAAGCTAATTTGGTGACAGGCTGCGTTGTGTCAATGACATGACCGCTCCAACTCACACTTTTACAATAATTTCGACTGTGTGCTGTTTGTGTACACTTGACTAATGTTAATTAGCAATTGAATCCTATTATCTAATTCAAATATACATTTTGGATTCGGATACTTTAATATCCGACTCCATTCGGATACGATATTTTGAATTGCCCATCCATACAGCGGAAATTCGGCTCTCATAGGTCAATTGTATGTGTGCCTTTTGCAAAATGCATACTCTATTTTCATATTCATTATAATATGCACTTACCTTACACTTTGTTTCTCCCACTTTTCTCAGAAATGTTTTTAACTTCTCAGCTTCTCCACAGTATACTAACTCCAAAGACTTCAATATTTTACATTTTGAGATAATTGAGGTGAACACTGCTATATTAGCTTCATGGAGTTTATATTTTTTGATGACTATATCTTTCACACATTCCCGAACAGAACTTTCAGAGGCTTTTGTGTGTTTGTGGAACACTTCAACTAGATCATACGTGTCTTTCACACCAGAAAGATCTCTTTTTAATTCTGGGAAAGAAAAAAAAAGTTGATCTTGGGGTCTATTATGAAAGCATTAGCATTCAGCTATATGCTTTGGCAAGATCCAAATAGAAGTTAACATCACAGAACACAAATTCAATACAATCGCCCAGATGTTTTACTAGACGAACCGCCAATAATTGTTCCTCCTTCTGTTTAGCCGGGATTAGGTATCAAAAAAATCGTTTGTGACTCTTGACATCTTGCGCAGTTAAAGAAGCATTTTATTCTCCACAAAGACAAACATTATCATAATCAGAATAAAATGAATTTTGAACAGTGCTTCAAGGGTCTAATTTTAACTGATCATTTTTTTAGAGTTACCAAAAATGGGTTTTGCTCACCCTAGACATACACCTTTTATTTATATTGTTTTATTTAATCACAACCTCTATGTATGTCGGCATCACAACACTAAAACTACCACACTTTATATTTTCTGGGACATTCAATTGAATTAAAAAAAATCAAATAGGCCTAGCTTTTATGTATGTTCTCATAACTTCTTAGTTTTTTCCTTAGAAGCTTAGGAGACTTACAGTATTAGTCATGAGAAATAATTACCCGTTTAGCATAGGCAGATTTTTTTGTTGGCTGGAAAGGAGGAAACTTCTTTTAAAGCCGCCCGGTTTTAAAGTATCTTGTTCCATTTTGAAATTGTCTTATTACCACCACTCAAAAAATACATAATATCCAAAGCTAATTTCAGGAAAGCTTTTTCCGATGAAGATTTACAGGCCATTTAATCGTAAGCAACCGTTCAAAAGGTAAAAATCAGGTAAGCTAGCTACAGAGGCTAAATTTGCCGAAACTCCTGTGCGCACATAACAGTTGGCCAAGTGTGAAACCAGCCTTTTTATCAGTAATTTTGGTGCAACCATTTTGAATCTTTTTAATGGCACAAGATGTTTCAATATTATATAAACATTAATAAAGCGGTTGATGATGTAAAATCTGGCATCAGCGAACCGACAACAGAGTGGGAAAATCGGCGGAAATTGATTATAGGGTAACTCATGTTAATATCCCAATATCGCTAGATTGACAGAGAACATGCGGTGGTTACTTATTTCGTTCAAAGTCGGTATTCTTGCTCAAATCATATTAGTTCATGGCTTACCTGTTACATTTGTTTGATAGACAGTCCCTGCCGTGACATTAGCTGTTGACGCGCTCAACTTTGTTTCAGCAGTTAATATCGAAGCAACTTCTACAGTGACAACTGTTTCACCTAACACTATGTCAGCCTGATTAGCTGTTACTGCGATGTTCTCAGCTTGCTCGATCTGAAGCTCATTAATGTGAGAATCACCAATGTTCGATTCTGAAATGTTGAATAAAATCTTAGTAAACCTGAGGAATGCTACAAAAATACTTGAATGTTGCCATCATCATCATGACATTCCGCATGTAAAAAACCTTGTGTTTCAGTTCTGGTGAGTTCAGTTCGTAAATCCACTAACACCGTGCAACCCAACGTACTGAATGCAAGTTTGGAATGCAAACAATATAAAGCGCACATAAAGTCAAAAACTACGGCACCTAGTGTTAAGTTGGCTCCACATGTTAAATATTTTTATCAATTGTATATAAAAGCCGATGGATATGGGTGTATGGTAAAATATTTTATGACATATTTATTAGCACAATGTGCAATTCATCAACAGCAAAAACATTTGAAAAATTTTCAAAAGTAACATATCAAGTTCAATCAGCAACTTTATCGGTATTCAAAACGCCCAATAAAAGGAATACAATTATGTGTTAGTCCACTTAACATTACGAAGGTATTTTCGCATAGAACCATGTTTCTGGATTCAAGATTATATTATTAAAAGGAACCATATAAAATGCAATCAAGGCATTCCTCTAAACATCTCAAATGTTCTTTACACATGCATTATAAAACGATTAATGTTATTTAGAGTAAATTGTTCACAATTCAATGAGGTTTCTAGGTTCGGAGAAGAATAAGAATATGTGTTGAGTTCATGTATATGTTCTAATTTTTTTTTATTGTAATATCAAATGAAAAGAGTAGATTTGAGGACAGCTGTCATACAAAATTCCAGGTTGCAACAATGAGGTAGGTCACTTCACGAGAGTCTGCAAATGATATTTTTTGTTGAAATTTACTCTGTACAAGGCCGGAAACAGTTCCTAAACGGAACCAACTAACGGCCACTTGATAGCAAAAAGCTGGTATATGATGTAGTACCAGTAACTGCATTCCAAACAAATGAAACTGAACCGCTATGTGTTATCTGCCCTGGGCGATGGTAAAACCATCTGCCATATCATAAAATATCATTATTGCAAACAGGAATCTTCATATATAAATCTACAAACTGGCGTCCAGAATATAATAATATTTATAACAGTGACTTACTATGTTGGATTGTGTGCAGGCTTTGTCCATCTTTTTCTTCGATCAATCGTTTTTTCTTTTCAGTGAATGTCTGAACGCTAAATTTTTGGAAAAAAATATTATCAGTTTTTTAGGATTGCTATGATTAGAGCTGGTTGAAGCAAAGGTGACAGATTTATTTGGTGATCGATACTTTCAAGTCCCTTTTTCATACAAACAATATGGCCTCAAAAACTGCTAAGCCCACCCAAGTTATTACATCGTGTTATTACATCAGTGGTGGGTATTGGATCAGGGCATCTACCACGATTTGAAGCTATCGGCTTTATTCTGCATATGACCTATTACCCAATAATTAGTTTAACTTTGCAGAAACCTGTATTCTCAGTAACTATAAAGTATAGGAAGGGGCTGGAAAAAACTAAAATCTTCCTTGTGAAGCTCGCACTTTGCATATCAATTTATTTTGACTTGAGACCTTATTTTTCATAAAAGTTTGCTCAAAGCAAGCCCGAAGCAGCGGAGGGCCACTTAATAGCAAAAAGCTACTAGAAGATGTAGTACCAGCAACAAACTCTAAACAGAAAACAATACAAACGGAACTGAACTGCTATGGTGAAGTGTAGTGGGTGGTATCTGGCCTGTGCAATGGTGGAGCCATTTACCACTTCTTTGTTTCCTTTTAGTCGCCTCCTACGACATGCAAGAAATACGTTAGGACTGTCCTGAAGCCCGTACCCACAATAGTTCGGAATAATGAACTGCGGTATTATATAGCAGCGCTGTTAATATCATCTACTGCCACACATACTATACACATAACATCTTCAACACAGATATCTCTGGAAATCAAAAACGTTTCTACAAAATGCTGTCAACTTGAAATTAGCTTGATCCCATTAAGAGCATTATGGCAAAAAATATAAACTATTGCTCACTTGTCCCTGACCTCGTCAGCAGGCCTTATTTGAGCAAATTTGATTTTTATCTATAATATTTGAGGTTAAAGGCAGCACCTGAT
Organism: Styela plicata; assembly: GCA_963675895.2. Classification (NCBI taxonomy): domain Eukaryota; kingdom Metazoa; phylum Chordata; class Ascidiacea; order Stolidobranchia; family Styelidae; genus Styela; species Styela plicata. The sequence continues at coordinate 18,736,288 of OZ023142.1, read as the reverse complement.
ATGAAGTATCTGATGACCATGGGTATGCAAAGGAATACATAGGCTTGCCTTGAATTCAGTTTGTGGTATCTACTCTGGGCAATGTTAACACTATCTGCCATATCTTGCTTCAATATAGCAGCCTCAAACAACAGGCACAAAACATGTAGGTGCAATAATTTTAAAACCTGGCCTACCTACCTAGTGCTTATATTGTCATCAGAAACTTCCACCACACTTAATCCAGGAGTGAAAATTTGAGTATCTTCAGTGCTTCCTTCGTAAGAAATATCTTCCTCTGATGAAGAATTAACTGAAATAAATATCTTGTATTTCAATACTGCTTTTAAACAACTCGTTTTTCAGTAAAAAAAACTTTTCATAGTGAAATTGAAAAATTATCACAACCTAGCCGCGAGGTAATTACTACTTTTTTAGGTGGACTGGATCTCTTTTGGTGGATTTCATCTGTTACTGGGCATAATATGGAAATCTTTGTTGATGTACATAATTTTCTAAAATCCTGGTGCTTTTTCAATGCATTCCATGTCCTGCACCAATGCCGAGATGTACTTGTGCCAAGCACGATACATGTTTGAACGAAACTACCCCTAAACATCTTTAACATGGATAGATTCTGCGATCTCAATCCTCACTGCTAATAAACATTTCTGTAGATAGTGTTCTCTGTTTTGGTGCAGTTTAAAATATCACAAAGTAGCTTTGAAAAAATTGACGTCATTGAAGTGATTATTGTATAAATTTATCAGAATAGTTTTGCTTAAATGATAGGGCGAAATGATTATGATGAAATTCTAATGACTTGAACAGATCCTGACTGGATAAGATAAAAAAGTTGTGTTTCTTACAGAACTGACATTACAAAGTATTAAATATCATTCTTCTGGAATTTGACAATGTTATATTCGTTCGAAAGGTGAGAATTATTTTATTTACTTGAGCCATCCTTACTCCATCGTTTCATTTTCTTATTGCTCCTCATCGATCCCGAATCCAGACATATTTCCAACTGCAAAACAAAATGCTTTTGTAAATATTAAATTGTTATATGAGGAAAATTTATTTAGAAGGTAGATGCCTGGTGCATTATGGTTACAGAACCAGTGACTATGGCTACTTCCACTAACCATGTGTTTTCCATGTGTATAAAAAACAAGAGAAGGTCAAGTGAGAACTATTTATTTATCTTCCTTCAATTTCAGACTGATAATCGTCGAGAGGCCCTAGGTTGAAACTGTTTGAAATTTAAAAAAGGTGATTGAAGGTTTTTCGATCACCCAGGACAGATATAAGTCACAGCACTTTGCCATAGTGATTCCTTTCCATTGGTGATGTTTCTTGCAAAAAGTGCATATTGCTAGACTACATTTTAAATAGCTTTTTGTGGTTTGAGTGGTAGTTAGTTGGCTTTTTATAAGTGGCTTTCGGCCTTGCTCAGAGCGAACAGAAAATAATACTTGAATATGATTCAGATAATTGATAAATAACGTTAATACCAGTATTCTGGCATGTCGCCATAAAAAAATAACCAATACCCTCAGTTCTAGTTCATTAAATATGAACTAGCACCGTTCATTAAATATAATAGCGAACTGGATACTGAACTCAACAATTATTTAAGCTATGTTACTATGTAAATGGTGCTTGTGTTGAATGTTCATTCTAAACACACTAATTTGCCAAAAATTCGGGGTACCTTCAAACTTTTTTAGAAAGTGCTAAATGACCATTTTTGTCAATCGGGAAAAACTTCATTTCTTCACTTCAGAACACCTAGTTGCTGTTTTTAACACAGAATAACTTGGGCTTAGCAGGGCACCTAGTCGGTGCTTTTGACATAATTAAGATAATTTGGGCTATTTAATTTTTATTTTTACCTGGTGGCTGGTTTTGATGCACTTATGATAGCTTGCGGGTAGTATTATTTATTTTGAGTATTACCCAAGACACCTAGTTGGCGTTTTTGATGCAATTAAAATAACTTGAATGCCATATCATTTATTTAAATTTTATTTAGCTGAGCATAGTACAAATAGACCACGTCATGGCAGTGCTGTGCATTAATGGCCCAAGAAGGGCACAACATGAAGTTTGTGGTTGTACGGGAACCCAGGTCATTTTGTACTGCAGATATATTTCATTAAATTTATGTGTTCATATTCTATTTGCAAAATAAAATTGTATAAAATACAACACAAAATCCCTCTGTGTGTTGTCCATCAATCACATTCCCATGTTTGATCATTTTCAAATTACTATTGTCAGAGTGGCATGACCTTGATTTCCCTCGGGTGACTGATTTCCAGCGTTAAATAATAATTTTTTTTTTATAGCCACTTCTTAGAGTGGATCACCCTGTCCAAGGCCCTCTAACAGCGGCCACTTATAGACGGACAGGGTTACAATTACCGGGAAGATATGATCTTTTCCTGTTCGGCTTAGCCTGCCCAAGTTTTTACACCCTGGGTTGAGTGGTGGGCATGGATAAGCGAGCCGGACTCGCTGAGGCTCGAACCCGAGATCTCCAACCTGTGATGCCAACATGTTTAACCACTAGGCCATCGCGCCCACAAAAATAATACTCCAATCATGCGTAATGCAGCCTAATGCTAATTCTTGTGTCGCCGTCTCCGAATTTGCAGTCGATGATTGGATAATAATTTCATTGTTATGTTATTCTTATGCAAGATATGGCACTAAATTTATGTCCTTATCATGATTGGTCAAATCATTAAAATTCACTGATTGTTGATCGGCCTTGACAATCAGTATCACGATAAATATGCACATAGACATGAAATTGTACTGCAGATGAGCCGCTTGGGCAAAAATCTGGTTCCCGTCTCTGTTGCACACGCTGTGCCCAAGCTTAAAAAAGCGTGAACAAAATATTTTTTGAGTAGTTCGAGATTCTATACTCTTGCCGTGAATTTCCACCAAAATTATGGAAAGAATGACCATAATAAATAATAAATTTCACCCTTATTTATTTTTTGACTAGAACCAAATTTGGAAAGATTCGCTTGAATTTAAATCCCTGCCCCACAATGCATTTATTGTTTTGATCTTTTGTTTGTTGCAGAATCATATTTAATAATTGCTGTTCAATTTCTAATTAAAGGCTTTTTGTTGTTGACGTGGAGATCAGCTTTGACAAAAAATATCTTTCTCGAAACATTTTAAACTTTTAGTTTCGTCATTAATGAAAATTAGAGGCTCCAAATTGCCATTACGTCATCATGAGGACTATTTTTTCAGCTCCCAATTTATCTTATCATTTTACATATCTGGTCATGGTTGTTTTTAAAAGTAAGTTCATTCTCACAAGTACGTTTTCACATATACCGTAGCTGGAGCGCTTGTTTGCAGGCCTTACCATTGGCTGTCGTAGAATCCTATATTTTCATGACAAACAGCAGTTTTAATAAATTTTTTCATTACCAAAATGTTGCGTGTCAAACATATATATGATAATGAAAATTATGTTAATTTGAAAGTTAAAAGTTGTAATTTGATATTAGGCATAGATCCTGTAGATATCATGTCTGTAAAGAAGAAACGAGGGACAAGTGGGATCAGAGACGTGGCCGGACAAATGGAAGAGCGAATTCCTGTGCGCTTTGTGTGATATGAGGATTGAAACCGCTGAGCACATAATTTGAAAGTATTTTTAACAAAACAATGTTACCATATTACATAAAGTACACTGTAACAAAAATGCAGTAAAATGCAGTTTTTTTACTGTAATTTTACTCTGCCATACTAACAGTGGCAATGATACAAACTAAAGGTGACATGTACCTGATCACAGAATACATATTTTGGCATCCTGCATATTGCTTATTTGTAATCTTTTCTTAAACAAAATCAAATTCGGCCTGAAAAACTAATTCCATGCTCATGTATGTCGCCGTTCTCAGACTTGTGTCTAAAAGTAATTCAAGATCTCAAGAATGCAAAATTGAGATTTCTCTTATAAAGATATATATATGTTTATGTCTTATGTGTAGTCCGCGGTAGCGTGATGAAAGCGATGATAGCTGCCGAACGTAATACCTAATGAATGACGTGGGTTCGAGCCCAGGTAAAGTACGGTCAAGATCCATGAAGGAAAAAGCTTTCAAAGAACGATACATGCGGGAGCGTGCCCTTCCGCAAGGTACTATGCAGGAAGCTGAAACGTAGCACGGATATACAATCACGACAAAGGTCCATTCCTAACGGTTGTTTGGTATAACCCCCCTGATATGTTAATGGACAGGTAATACCAAATAATTATATAATTCGAAAACCCACAAAAAAAAAACTCGGTTGGCAACTGCACGAATATCACCTTTACTTGCATTTCTCTTTTCATCCAGATTCAAATTCCTGATCTAAGGAAACAATTGATATTCTTATTTTTTAGATGCAATTTCACAAGGTGAAGTGAGTTGAGTGGTATTAGCCATGGGCGATGGTAAATAACATTTACCAATTCTTTGCATTCTTTTAGTTGTCCCACGACCCACAGGAAATATGATAGGACTATAATAAAGCCCCTACCTACAAGACTAAAATAATAGGAATTTGCACTCTCGTATATTACCTAATTAAAAAAAATTCTAACGTACAGGAATAATTTTATATAAATGAGTATAGATCACGCTCATCCCACAATTTTAAAGATAAAATTTTATAATATGTCTCAGATTCAGGAATCCAAGATAAACTTCATATTCACAATAAAAGCAATGTCTGATAGTCATTCCCAAAACAATTTTATTATTATATTATTGAATATTTTCGAATAATATTATATTATAATTATATTTCTCTTTAGTCAAACACCCAAGTATGATGATCTATTCACTCATATATCGCACTAAAATAGTCACAACCACTGTTAATGGCCGAACATGCTTTTGTATGGTTTAGAGTTCACCACGCTTGAATTCTGCATGGCCCATAAAAACCGGCTATGAGGTATTTGCTGACATTGCGTATTCGCCCAAAAAGGAGAATATTCATCATTGGTATAAGTCACATGAACGTCCAATAACAGATTACTGTAACAACCTATAAGTCTAAAATGGAAACGAAGAAAGTTTCGATAACAACACGATTTTAATGAAACTACTGATATTATTTGTAATTTAGTTTTTGTTACGTGTATGTCAAGTTCACACTGAGGAATACGGCCATTAGATTCATATATGATAAAACCCATTTTTTTCTGCTTGCGACTTCCACAATAGGCATTATCCAAGGCTTCCAATAATTGTCAGTATTTCATCAAGTGACCGGTAACAGAATTATTATTTGACAGTTTTGTAAAATAATTCTAAATCTTGCGTCGTTTCGAAGGGTGAAGTCAAAAGTCAAAAACCAATTTTCTATACAACTTAAAATTTTATTGACCATTTGCACATGGTTTTATTTCAAATATATATATTTTATGTGTCTTTGTAAATCAAGGAAACTGTAATTTTTATTTAATCATAAAATTATAATAAATTTATTTTTTTTTTCAACAATACCACCAAAAAAATATATTTTGTTGACACATTGCAATGAATTAAATTAAATTAGTGATGAATTAGTCAAAATAGCATCAATAAACATTGGCACATGCTTAAGATCAATTGACAAGGTTTTAGCGAACGCTGTCCCACACCTACACATTCTATGAACAGAAGGTTCAATCAGGGAAAACTATGTCTAAACATTTTTATCATGCAAGAGTTGGCCATATATCGTATTCGTGGCGATTAATTTGAAGCTTAATTTAACACTTTGGTCGAGAGTTATATTTTGATATCTGAACTGTGGCCATATAAACATGGACGGTAGCATCGATTCTGTCCAGGTGGTGCACATTAGCCCAATTTTTGCCTGTGGTGCACATTATAGTGTCGTAAGATTGACAATCAAAATCATCCCCTCCTTGGAAAATTTTTGAATCAGCTACAGCCATGGAATTTTAACAGTTAGTTATTTAATTAAATTGAAATTTAGGTCACTTAGCAAAAAAGGGGGACATCGCTGTTTTAAAGCAAAAATAAAATTTACTCGATAGTTTTGAGGTTAAACAGATATTTATGGATAAAAGTCCAGCATTAATTTCGAAAAAAAATTTCCATATTCATCATTCTTTGCTTTACCTTTTTGTTTCCCAATGATGATTTTAAAGCTTGTAGTTGATCTGATGACAGATTGCAGAGGTCGAGATCCAATTTTTTAACACAGGATTGATTGGAAAGTATTTCACCGACTGATGATAAACCTTCAACTCCCATGTTTGGGACCATGTGCAATGGTGGAGCCATTTACCACTTCTTTGTTTCCTTTTAGTCGCCTCCTACGACATGCAAGAAATACGTTAGGACTGTCCTGAAGCCCGTACCCACAATAGTTCGGAATAATGAACTGCGGTATTATATAGCAGCGCTGTTAATATCATCTACTGCCACACATACTATACACATAACATCTTCAACACAGATATCTCTGGAAATCAAAAACATTTCTACAAAATGCTGTCAACTTGAAATTAGCTTGATCCCATTAAGAGCATTATGGCAAAAAATATAAACTATTGCTCACTTGTCCCTGACCTCGTCAGCAGGCCTTATTTGAGCAAATTTGATTTTTATCTATAATATTTGAGGTTAAAGGCAGCACCTGATATGAAGTATCTGATGACCATGGGTATGCAAAGGAATACATAGGCTTGCCTTGAATTCAGTTTGTGGTATCTACTCTGGGCAATGTTAACACTATCTGCCATATCTTGCTTCAATATAGCAGCCTCAAACAACAGGCACAAAACATGTAGGTGCAATAATTTTAAAACCTGGCCTACCTACCTAGTGCTTATATTGTCATCAGAAACTTCCACCACACTTAATCCAGGAGTGAAAATTTGAGTATCTTCAGTGCTTCCTTCGTAAGAAATATCTTCCTCTGATGAAGAATTAACTGAAATAAATATCTTGTATTTCAATACTGCTTTTAAACAACTCGTTTTTCAGTAAAAAAAAAACTTTTCATAGTGAAATTGAAAAATTATCACAACCTAGCCGCGAGGTAATTACTACTTTTTTAGGTGGACTGGATCTCTTTTTGGTGGATTTCATCTGTTACTGGGCATAATATGGAAATCTTTGTTGATGTACATAATTTTCTAAAATCCTGGTGCTTTTTCAATGCATTCCATGTCCTGCACCAATGCACGAGATGTACTTGTGCCAAGCACGATACATGTTTGAACGAAACTACCCCTAAACATCTTTAACATGGATAGATTCTGCGATCTCAATCCTCACTGCTAATAAACATTTCTGTAGATAGTGTTCTCTGTTTTGGTGCAGTTTTAAAATATCACAAAGTAGCTTTGAAAAAATTGACGTCATTGAAGTGATTATTGTATAAATTTTATCAGAATAGTTTTGCTTAAATGATAGGGCGAAATGATTATGATGAAATTCTAATGACTTGAACAGATCCTGACTGGATAAGATAAAAAAGTTGTGTTTCTTACAGAACTGACATTACAAAGTATTAAATATCATTCTTCTGGAATTTGACAATGTTATATTGGTTCGAAAGGTGAGAATTATTTTATTTACTTGAGCCATCCTTACTCCATCGTTTCATTTTCTTATTGCTCCTCATCGATCCCGAATCCAGACATATTTCCAACTGCAAAACAAAATGCTTTTGTAAATATTAAATTGTTATATGAGGAAAATTTATTTAGAAGGTAGATGCCTGGTGCATTATGGTTACAGAACCAGTGACTATGGCTACTTCCACTAACCATGTGTTTTCCATGTGTATAAAAACAAGAGAAGGTCAAGTGAGAACTATTTATTTATCTTCCTTCAATTTCAGACTGATAATCGTCGAGAGGCCCTAGGTTGAAACTGTTTGAAATTTAAAAAGGTGATTGAAGGTTTTTCGATCACCCAGGACAGATATAAGTCACAGCACTTTGCCATAGTGATTCCTTTCCATTGGTGATGTTTCTTGCAAAAAGTGCATATTGCTAGACTACATTTTAAATAGCTTTTTGTGGTTTGAGTGGTAGTTAGTTGGCTTTTTATAAGTGGCTTTCGGCCTTGCTCAGAGCGAACAGAAAATAATACTTGAATATGATTCAGATAATTGATAAATAACGTTAATACCAGTATTCTGGCATGTCGCCATAAAAAAATAACCAATACCCTCAGTTCTAGTTCATTAAATATGAACTAGCACCGTTCATTAAATATAATAGCGAACTGGATACTGAACTCAACAATTATTTAAGCTATGTTACTATGTAAATGGTGCTTGTGTTGAATGTTCATTCTAAACACACTAATTTGCCAAAAATTCGGGGTACCTTCAAACTTTTTTAGAAAGTGCTAAATGACCATTTTTGTCAATCGGGAAAAACTTCATTTCTTCACTTCAGAACACCTAGTTGCTGTTTTTAACACAGAATAACTTGGGCTTAGCAGGGCACCTAGTCGGTGCTTTTGACATAATTAAGATAATTTGGGCTATTTAATTTTTATTTTTACCTGGTGGCTGGTTTTGATGCACTTATGATAGCTTGCGGGTAGTATTATTTATTTTGAGTATTACCCAAGACACCTAGTTGGCGTTTTTGATGCAATTAAAATAACTTGAATGCCATATCATTTATTTAAATTTTATTTAGCTGAGCATAGTACAAATAGACCACGTCATGGCAGTGCTGTGCATTAATGGCCCAAGAAGGGCACAACATGAAGTTTGTGGTTGTACGGGAACCCAGGTCATTTTGTACTGCAGATATATTTCATTAAATTTATGTGTTCATATTCTATTTGCAAAATAAAATTGTATAAAATACAACACAAAATCCCTCTGTGTGTTGTCCATCAATCACATTCCCATGTTTGATCATTTTCAAATTACTATTGTCAGAGTGGCATGACCTTGATTTCCCTCGGGTGACTGATTTCCAGCGTTAAATAATAATTTTTTTTTTATAGCCACTTCTTAGAGTGGATCACCCTGTCCAAGGCCCTCTAACAGCGGCCACTTATAGACGGACAGGGTTACAATTACCGGGAAGATATGATCTTTTCCTGTTCGGCTTAGCCTGCCCAAGTTTTTACACCCTGGGTTGAGTGGTGGGCATGGATAAGCGAGCCGGACTCGCTGAGGCTCGAACCCGAGATCTCCAACCTGTGATGCCAACATGTTTAACCACTAGGCCATCGCGCCCACAAAAATAATACTCCAATCATGCGTAATGCAGCCTAATGCTAATTCTTGTGTCGCCGTCTCCGAATTTGCAGTCGATGATTGGATAATAATTTCATTGTTATGTTATTCTTATGCAAGATATGGCACTAAATTTATGTCCTTATCATGATTGGTCAAATCATTAAAATTCACTGATTGTTGATCGGCCTTGACAATCAGTATCACGATAAATATGCACATAGACATGAAATTGTACTGCAGATGAGCCGCTTGGGCAAAAAATCTGGTTCCCGTCTCTGTTGCACACGCTGTGCCCAAGCTTAAAAAAGCGTGAACAAAATATTTTTTGAGTAGTTCGAGATTCTATACTCTTGCCGTGAATTTCCACCAAAATTATGGAAAGAATGACCATAATAAATAATAAATTTCACCCTTATTTATTTTTTGACTAGAACCAAATTTGGAAAGATTCGCTTGAATTTAAATCCCTGCCCCACAATGCATTTATTGTTTTGATCTTTTGTTTGTTGCAGAATCATATTTAATAATTGCTGTTCAATTTCTAATTAAAGGCTTTTTGTTGTTGACGTGGAGATCAGCTTTGACAAAAAATATCTTTCTCGAAACATTTTAAACTTTTAGTTTCGTCATTAATGAAAATTAGAGGCTCCAAATTGCCATTACGTCATCATGAGGACTATTTTTTCAGCTCCCAATTTATCTTATCATTTTACATATCTGGTCATGGTTGTTTTTAAAAGTAAGTTCATTCTCACAAGTACGTTTTCACATATACCGTAGCTGGAGCGCTTGTTTGCGGGCCTTACCATTGGCTGTCGTAGAATCCTATATTTTCATGACAAACAGCAGTTTTAATAAATTTTTTCATTACCAAAATGTTGCGTGTCAAACATATATATAATAATGAAAATTATGTTAATTTGAAAGTTAAAAGTTGTAATTTGATATTAGGCATAGATCCTGTAGATATCATGTCTGTAAAGAAGAAACGAGGGACAAGTGGGATCAGAGACGTGGCCGGACAAATGGAAGAGCGAATTCCTGTGCGCTTTGTGTGATATGAGGATTGAAAACCGCTGAGCACATAATTTGAAAGTATTTTTAACAAAACAATGTTACCATATTACATAAAGTACACTGTAACAAAAATGCAGTAAAATGCAGTTTTTTTACTGTAATTTTTACTCTGCCATACTAACAGTGGCAATGATACAAACTAAAGGTGACATGTACCTGATCACAGAATACATATTTTGGCATCCTGCATATTGCTTATTTGTAATCTTTTCTTAAACAAAATCAAATTCGGCCTGAAAAACTAAATTCCATGCTCATGTATGTCGCCGTTCTCAGACTTGTGTCTAAAAGTAATTCAAGATCTCAAGAATGCAAAATTGAGATTTCTCTTATAAAGATATATATATGTTTATGTCTTATGTGTAGTCCGCGGTAGCGTGATGAAAGCGATGATAGCTGCCGAACGTAATACCTAATGAATGACGTGGGTTCGAGCCCAGGTAAAGTACGGTCAAGATCCATGAAGGAAAAAGCTTTCAAAGAACGATACATGCGGGAGCGTGCCCTTCCGCAAGGTACTATGCAGGAAGCTGAAACGTAGCACGGATATACAATCACGACAAAGGTCCATTCCTAACGGTTGTTTGGTATAACCCCCCTGATATGTTAATGGACAGGTAATACCAAATAATTATATAATTCGAAAACCCACAAAAAAAAAACTCAAAAAAAAAAACAACGAAGCAATGGAGCGACAACAAACAGAATACCTAAGCACTGGAACGACAAAAAACAGAGTACTGAAGCACTGCAACGACGAAAAACAAAAAGAGAGTACTGAAGCACTGACACGACGAAAAACAGAGTACTGAAACACTTGAACGTCGAAAAACAGAGTACTGAAGCACTGGAACGAGGAAAAACAGAGTATTGAAGCGCTGGAACGACGAAAAACAGAGTACCGAAGCACTGGAAAAACGAAAAACAGAGTACTGAAGCACTGGAACGGCAAAACACAAAGTACTGAGGCACTGGAACGACGAAAAACAGATTATCGAAGCACTAGAACGATATATATATATGTTTATATGTCTCTTATTCGTAGGCTGCGATAGCCTGATGAAAATGATGATAGCTGCCGAATGTAATACCTAATGAATCACGGGTTCCATCCCAGGCAAGTATGGTCAAGGTGCATGAACGAAAAAGCAAGGAATTTTGCAGCTAAAACATAAAACAGATATGCAATCACTTAAAATGTCCATTCCTAACAATTGTTGGGTATAACCACTTGATATGTTCACGGACAGGCAATACCAAATAATTCTAACCTAAAAAAAACTTTTACATTTACTTATTTCACATATTTTAATTTTACAAAATAATTGGTTTAGTTAAGTTCATGTTCAGACTGATTTCTGCCAGTGCGAGAATTTAATTTTCAGAACTTATATATCTTCCAAAAATCAAACATATAAGATTGTAGTGTTAGCTGGTGAAAACAAACCTTTGATCCAAGTTGATCCAATTGATTCCGTAATATTTCTTTATCTTCATCCTTCATTTCCCATCCACGCAAATGCAGAAACTGAGTAATATTACGAAGAAGGTTGGCAACTGCACGAATATCACCTTTACTTGCATTTCTCTTTTCATCCAGATTCAAATTCCTGATCTAAGGAAACAATTGATATTCTTATTTTTTAGATGCAATTTCACAAGGTGAAGTGAGTTGAGTGGTATTAGCCATGGGCGATGGTAAATAACATTTACCAATTCTTTGCATTCTTTTAGTTGTCCCACGACCCACAGGAAATATGATAGGACTATAATAAAGCCCCTACCTACAAGACTAAAATAATAGGAATTTGCACTCTCGTATATTACCTAATTAAAAAAATTCTAACGTACAGGAATAATTTTATATAAATGAGTATAGATCACGCTCATCCCACAATTTTAAAGATAAAATTTTATAATATGTCTCAGATTCAGGAATCCAAGATAAACTTCATATTCACAATAAAAGCAATGTCTGATAGTCATTCCCAAAACAATTTTATTATTATATTATTGAATATTTTCGAATAATATTATATTATAATTATATTTCTCTTTAGTCAAACACCCAAGTATGATGATCTATTCACTCATATATCGCACTAAAATAGTCACAACCACTGTTAATGGCCGAACATGCTTTTGTATGGTTTAGAGTTCACCACGCTTGAATTCTGCATGGCCCATAAAAACCGGCTATGAGGTATTTGCTGACATTGCGTATTCGCCCAAAAAGGAGAATATTCATCATTGGTATAAGTCACATGAACGTCCAATAACAGATTACTGTAACAACCTATAAGTCTAAAATGGAAACGAAGAAAGTTTCGATAACAACACGATTTTAATGAAACTACTGATATTATTTGTAATTTAGTTTTTGTTACGTGTATGTCAAGTTCACACTGAGGAATACGGCCATTAGATTCATATATGATAAAACCCATTTTTTCTGCTTGCGACTTCCACAATAGGCATTATCCAAGGCTTCCAATAATTGTCAGTATTTCATCAAGTGACCGGTAACAGAATTATTATTTGACAGTTTTGTAAAATAATTCTAAATCTTGCGTCGTTTCGAAGGGTGAAGTCAAAAGTCAAAAACCAATTTTCTATACAACTTAAAATTTATTGACCATTTGCACATGGTTTTATTTCAAATATATATATTTTATGTGTCTTTGTAAATCAAGGAAACTGTAATTTTTATTTAATCATAAAATTATAATAAATTTATTTTTTTTTTCAACAATACCACCAAAAAAAATATATTTTGTTGACACATTGCAATGAATTAAATTAAATTAGTGATGAATTAGTCAAAATAGCATCAATAAACATTGGCACATGCTTAAGATCAATTGACAAGGTTTTAGCGAACGCTGTCCCACACCTACACATTCTATGAACAGAAGGTTCAATCAGGGAAAACTATGTCTAAACATTTTTATCATGCAAGAGTTGGCCATATATCGTATTCGTGGCGATTAATTTGAAGCTTAATTTAACACTTTGGTCGAGAGTTATATTTTGATATCTGAACTGTGGCCATATAAGCATGGACGGTAGCATCGATTCTGTCCAGGTGGTGCACATTAGCCCAATTTTTGCCTGTGGTGCACATTATAGTGTCGTAAGATTGACAATCAAAATCATCCCCTCCTTAGAAAATTTTTGAATCAGCTACAGCCATGGAATTTTAACAGTTAGTTATTTAATTAAATTGAAATTTAGGTCACTTAGCAAAAAAGGGGGACATCGCTGTTTTAAAGCAAAAATAAAATTTACTCGATAGTTTTGAGGTTAAACAGATATTTATGGATAAAAGTCCAGCATTAATTTCGAAAAAAAATTTCCATATTCATCATTCTTTGCTTTACCTTTTTGTTTCCCAATGATGATTTTAAAGCTTGTAGTTGATCTGATGACAGATTGCAGAGGTCGAGATCCAATTTTTTAACACAGGATTGATTGGAAAGTATTTCACCGACTGATGATAAACCTTCAACTCCCATGTTTCTGTTGTAACTCAGCGATAACTTCCCGATCTGTATTGAAAAGAGAGGGTTGATAGATGATGAGTTTTCACTGGGATCCCCAGTATGAGTCAAAGGTCAACCTCTGGTGGATAGATAAATGGACCACAGGTAAGCAGTTGTTCTGCAAACAATTGAAATAAGTAAATCTATCTCAAAATGTGAAGAATAATTCAAAAACGTTCTTTTGACTTCGACTCTTTAGATAAATAATTGAGATCATATGTCTATTTGAAAATAATTGCTGGAAATAAAAATGAATTTCTTTTTATCCATTCCCAATGATGTTGTGGTCATTTGTTATTCAATTCTAATGTGTTAATTCTGCTGTACATTTTCTAGGTAAATCAGCATTAGTGCAACAATCTTAACTTTGAAATGCCAATTCAAAAAGTGAAGTCAGCTGAATTATAAACCAATTTCGAATATACAATTTAGAGTTTATTAACTTGTAACACATAAGTTCATGTCAATTATACCTATTTTTATATGCCTTCGTAGGTGAAGTAGACTGTTATTTTTATTTAATAATCTTTAAAATTAAGATAAAATTTTGTAATATTTTTTCAACAGTAGCAGAAAAATAAAAATATAATTTTGTTGATACATTGCCATGAATCAAATTAGGAATGGATTAGTTAAAATAGCATCAATAAACATTCTATGGCACATGCTTGGGATCAACTGACTTGGTCTGATTAACGTTGCCCTGCACCTACACATTCTATGAACAGAAGGTCCAATCAGGGAAAACTACGCTAAACATTTTTATCATGCAAGAGTTGGCCATATATCGTATTCGTGGCGATTAATTCGAAGGTTAATTTAACACTTTGGTCGCGAGTTATAATTTGATATCTGAACTGTGGCCATATAAACATGGACCGTAGCATCGATTCTGTCCAGATGGTGCACATTAGCCCAATTTTTGACTGTGGTGCACATTAAAGTGTCGTAAGATTGACAATCAAAATCATCCCCTCCTTAAAAAATTTTTGAATCCGCTACAGCCATGGAATTTTAACAGTTAGTTATTTAATTAAATTCAAATTTAGGTCACATTGCAAAAAAAGAGGGGAATCGCTGTTTTAGGGCAAAAATAATTTATTCAATAGTTTTGAGGTTAAACAGATATTTATAGATAAAAGTCCAGCATTAAATTCGAAAAAAAAATTTCCATGTTCATCTTTCTTTGCTTTACCTCTGTGTTTTCCAATGATGATTTGAAAGCTTGTAATTGATCTGATGACAGATTGCAGTTGTTGAGATTCAACTCTTCAACGCAGGATTGATCGGAAAGTATTTCACCAACTGATGATAAACCTTCAACTCCCATGTTTTTGTTGCCCCGCAGCAATAACAACCTGATCTGTATTGAAAAGAGAGGGTCGATGACTGATAAGTTTTCACTGGGATCCCCAGTATTAGTCAATGGTCAACCGTCAGTGTATAGATGAATGGACCACAGGAAAGCAGTTGTTCTGCAAACAATTTAAATGGGTAAATCTATCTCAAAATGTGAAAAATAAAACAAAAACGTTCTTTTGATTTTGACTTTTTAGATAAATAATTACGAACATATGTCTATTGGAAAATAATTGTTGGAAATAAAAAATAATTTCTTTTTATCCATTCGCAATGATGTTGTGGTCAGTTGTTATTCAATTCTAATGTGTTAATTCTGCTGTACATTTTCTAGGTAAATCAGCATTAGCTAAAAATCTTAACTTTGAAATGCCAATTCAAAAAGTGAGGTCAGCTGAATTATAAACCAATTTCGATTATACAATTTAGAGTTTATTAACTTGTAACACATAAGTTTATGTCAATTATATGTATTTTTATATGCCTTTGTAGATGAGGTACACTGTTATTTTTATTTAATAATCTTTAAAATTAAGATTAATTTAAATTTTGTAATATTTTTTCAACAGTAGCAGAAAAATAAAAATATAATTTTGTTGATACACTGCCATGAATTAAATTTAATTAGTGACGAATTAGTCAAAATAGCATCGATAAACATTGGCACATGCTCAAGATCAATTGACAAGGTTTTAGCGAACGCTGTCCCACACCTACACATTCTATGAGCAGAAGGTCCAATCAGGGAAAACTATGTCTAAACATTTTTATCATGCAAGAGTTGGCCATATATCGTATTCGTGGCGATTAATTCAAAGGTTAATTTAACACTTCGGTCGCGAGTTATAATTTCATATCTGAACTGTGGCCATATAAACATGAACCGTAGGATCGATTCTGTCCAGATGGTGCACATTAGCCTAATTTTTGCCTGTGATGCACATTATAGTGTCGTAAGATTGACAATTAAAATCATTCCCTCTTTAGAAAATTTTTGAATCCGCTACACCATGGAATTTTAACAGTTAGTTATTTAATTAAATTGAAATTTAGGTCACTTAGAAAAAAAAGGGGAATCGCTGTTTTAGAGCAAAAATAATTTATTCGATAGTTTTGGGGTTAAACAGATATTTATGGAGAAAAGTCCAGCATTAATTTCGAAAAAAAATTTCCATTTTCATCTTTCTTTGCTTTACCTCTGCGTTTTCCAATGATGATTTGAAAGCTTGTAGTTGATCTGATGACAGATTGCAGTAGCCGAGATCCAACTCTTCAACACTGGATTGATTAGAAAGTATTTCACCGACTGATGATAAACCTTTAACTCCCATGTTTGTGTTGTAACTCAGCACTAACTTCCCGATCTGTATTGAAATAAGAGGGTTGATAGATGATGAGTTTTCACTGGGATCCCCAGTATTAGTCAATGGTCAAGAGCCAGTGGATAGATAAATGGACCACAGGTAAGCAGTTGTTCTGCAACAATTTAAATAAGTAAATCTATCTCAAAATGTGGAGAATAAAACAAAAACGTTCTTTCGACTTTGACTCTTTAGATAAATAATTAAGATCATATGTCTATTTGAAAATAATTGCTGGAAATAAAAAAGAATTTCTTTTTATCCATTCGCAATGATGTTGTGGTCATTTGTTATTCAATTCTAATGTGTTAATTCTGCTGTACATTTTCTAGGTAAATCAGCATTAGTGGAACAATCTTAACTGTGAAATGCCAATTCAAAAAGTGAAGTCAGCTGAATTATAAACCAATTTCGATTATACAATTTGGAGTTTATTAACTTGTAACACATAAGTTTATGTCAATTATATATATTTTTATATGCCTTTGTAGGTGAAGTAGACTGTTATTTTTATTTAATAATCTTTAAAATTAAGAATAATTTAAATTTTGTAATATTTTTTCAACAGTAGCAGAAAAATAAAAATATAATTTTGTTGATACATTGCCATGAATTAAATTAAATTAGTGACGAATTAGTCAAAATAGCATCGATAAACATTGGCACATGCTTAAGATCAATTGACAAGGTTTTAGCGAACGCTGTCCCACACCTACACATTCTATGAACAGAAGGTCCAATCAGGGAAAACTATGTCTAAACATTTTTATCATGCAAGAGTTGGCCATATATCGTATTCGTGGCGATTAATTCGAAGCTTAATTTAACACTTTGGTCGAGAGTTATATTTTGATATCTGAACTGTGGCCATATAAACATGGACGGTAGCATCGATTCTGTCCAGGTGGTGCACATTAGCCCAATTTTTGCCTGTGGTGCACATTATAGTGTCGTAAGATTGACAATCAAAATCATCCCCTCTTTAGAAAATTTTTGAATCAGCTACAGCCATGGAATTTTAACAGTTAGTTATTTGATTAAATTGAAATTTAGGTCACTTAGCAAAAAAGGGGGGAATCGCTGTTTTAAAGCAAAAATAAAATTTACTCGATAGTTTTGAGGTTAAACAGATATTTATAGATAAAAGTCCAGCACTAATTTCGAAAAAAAATTTCCATATTCATCATTCTTTGCTTTACCTCTGTGTTTTCCAATGATGATTTAAAAGCTTGTAGTTGATCTGATGACAGATTGCAGTTTTCGAGGCCCAACCATTCAACACAGGATTGATTGGAAAGTATTTCACCGACTGATGATAAACCTTCAACTCCCATGTTTCTGTTGTAACTCAGCGATAACTTCCCGATCTGTATTGAAAAGAGAGGGTTGATAGATGATGAGTTTTCACTGGGATCCCCAGTATGAGTCAAAGGTCAACCTCTGGTGGATAGATAAATGGACCACAGGTAAGCAGTTGTTCTGCAAACAATTTAAATAAGTAAATCTATCTCAAAATGTGGAGAATATAACAAAAACGTTCTTTTGACTTCGACTCTTTAGATAAATAATTAAGATCATATGTCTAGTTGAAAATAATTGCTGGAAATAAAAAAGAATTTCTTTTTATCCATTCGCAATGATGTTGTGGTCATTTGTTATTCAATTCTAATGTGTTAATTCTGCTGCACATTTTCTAGGTAAATCAGCATTAGTGCAACAATCTTAACTTTGAAATGCCAATTCAAAAAGTGAAGTCAGCTGAATTATAAACCAATTTCGATTATACAATTTAGAGTTTATTAACTTGTAACACATAAGTTCATGTCAATTATACCTATTTTTATATGCCGTTGTAGGTGAAGTAGACTGTTATTTTTATTTAATAATCTTTAAAATTAAGATAAAATTTTGTAATATTTTTTCAACAGTAGCAGAAAAATAAAAATATAATTTTGTTGATACATTGCCATGAATCAAATTAGGAATGGATTAGTTAAAATAGCATCAATAAACATTCTATGGCACATGCTTGGGATCAACTGACTTGGTCTGATTAACGCTGCCCTGCACCTACACATTCTATGAACAGAAGGTCCAATCAGGGAAAACCTACGCTAAACATTTTTATCATGCAAGAGTTGGCCATATATCGTATTCGTGGCGATTAATTCGAAGGTTAATTTAACACTTTGGTCGCGAGTTATAATTTGATATCTGAACTGTGGCCATATAAACATGGACCGTAGCATCGATTCTGTCCAGATGGTGCACATTAGCCCAATTTTTTGACTGTGGTGCACATTAAAGTGTCGTAAGATTGACAATCAAAATCATCCCCTCCTTAAAAAATTTATGAATCCGCTACAGCCATGGAATTTTAACAGTTAGTTATTTAATTAAATTCAAATTTAGGTCACACTGCAAAAAAGAGGGGAATCGCTGTTTTAGAGCAAAATAATTTATTCAATAGTTTTGAGGTTAAACAGATATTTATAGATAAAAGTCCAGCATTAATTTCGAAAAAAAAATTTCCATGTTCATCTTTCTTTGCTTTACCTCTGTGTTTTCCAATGATGATTTGAAAGCTTGTAATTGATCTGATGACAGATTGCAGTAGCTGAGATCCAACTCTTCAACACAGGATTGATCGGAAAGTATTTCACCAACTGATGATAAACCTTCAACTCCCATGTTTTTGTTGTCCCGCAGCAATAACAACCTGATCTGTATTGAAAAGAGAGGGTCGATGACTGATAAGTTTTCACTGGGATCCCCAGTATTAGTCAATGGTCAACCGTCAGTGTATAGATGAATGGACCACAGGTAAGCAGTTGTTCTGCAAACAATTTAAATAGGTAAATCTATCTCAAAATGTGAAAAATAAAACAAAAACGTTCTTTTGACTTTGACTTTTTAGATAAATAATTACGAACATATGTCTATTTGAAAATAATTGTTGGAAATAAAAAAGAATTTCTTTTTATCCATTCGCAATGATGTTGTGGTCAGTTGTTATTCAATTCTAATGTGTTAATTCTGCTGTACATTTTCTAGGTAAATCAGCATTAGTGAAACAATCTTAACTTTGAAATGCCAATTCAAAAAGTGAAGTCAGTTGAATTATAAACCAATTTCGATTATACAATTTAGAGTTTATTAACTTGTAACACATAAGTTTATGTCAATTATATATATTTTTATATGCCTTTGTAGGTGAAGTAGACTGTTATTTTTATTTAATAATCTTTAAAATTAAGATTAATTTAAATTTTGTAATATTTTTTCAACAGTAGCAGAAAAATAAAAATATAATTTTGTTGATACACTGCCATGAATCAAATTAAATTAGTGACGAATTAGTCAAAATAGCATCGATAAACATTGGCACATGCTCAAGATCAATTGACAAGGTTTTAGCGAACGCTGTCCCACACCTACACATTCTATGAACAGAAGGTCCAATCAGGGAAAACTATGTCTAAACATTTTTATCATGCAAGAGTTGGCCATATATCGTATTCGTGGCGATTAATTCGAAGGTTAATTTAACACTTTGGTCGCAAGTTATAATTTGATATCTGAACTGTGGCCATATAAACATGGACCGTAGCATCGATTCTGTCCAGATGGTGCACATTAGCCCAATTTTTCTTGTGGCGCACATTATAGTGTCGTAAGATTGACAATCAAAATCATCCCCTCCTTAAAAAATTTTTGAATCCGCTACAGCCATGGAATTTTAACAGTTAGTTATTTAATTAAATTGAAATTTAGGTCACTTAGAAAAAAAAA
>OZ023142.1:18698869-18715814 GCA_963675895.2 Styela plicata | reverse complement strand
TCTTTCAGTCTGTTTTAAACGATTTATTTTTCACTGCCATTTATTTACCTTTTCAAATAAATATTGTTTTCCTTTCGTGATTTGATAAATGAAATTATGATATATTTTTTAACTGCTATTGATCCCTGCATGAAAGCTTTTAACACGATTCTATGGCAAAAGGCATATTTTGTGAGTGTTCCAGTAGGATGTCTTTGTAGTAGTTTTTTGTACTATTTTATAAAGTATTGGCTTCGAATAAGCAGTCTTGCGTTAGTTGATATATATGTTTCCATTTTCATTAAAATTCACTCCAAGGCCTCTAAAAACTCCAAAAACGGCCTTTAGAAGGAAACTGCTACGGACATTTTTGCAAATAAGAGCTACTAATTGCAGTACTTGCAACTGCACTCAAGTAGGAACATCCCAAACGGAACTGAGCCATTAAAGTAAAGTGCATCTGGTGGTGTCTGGCCTGGACAAACATTGTGATCAGAAATGCTCATCACATTTTCCCATTGGTTAATACCTTTTCCTTTTATTTAAATTCATAGGCGTGAGAACCAGAATTGCCCGAATGTGGGAAATATTGTCCTTGGCAGATACCACTCACTGATCTAAAAATATCAGTTTAATATTAAAATAGCAATCCTTTAAAGGTTCTTGACCTTGCCTAAGGCGCACGCTTAATTAGCAAAGTGTTGGCAATACGCTCCAAGCTACGCACCTCTGATCATACTGCCTTAGGTTCAAATCCTGTGAGGGATGATGATTAGGATATCATTTTTATCCTCCGGGACAGGAAAGCTTAATCATATGGCGAACCACGACCTCTCATGCAGATACCAGTTCCGAATTGGGGTGAAGGTTTTTGGATTATGACATTTCTCATTTTTCCTGTGCATGAACCTGGTTGGTGGAGGAAGCCGCAAGCATCGCCTACCTGAACCATCGTGCACCTACAAGGCGTCAAGCGGACCTCCCGCATATAATCATCATCCCTCAAGGGATTGGAACCTACGTCACGACGATCAGAGATGCGTAGCTCGAAGTGTATTCCCAACGCTTTACCGACTGAGCCAAGGGTGGCAGTACGGTACGGTACGAAATTTTTATCGTACTTCGAACCAGCAAAATAATTTCGTACCGAACTTCGTACCGTACCTTTCAAAAATTTTCCGTACCGTACCGTACGATATTATTTTTTTCGTACATCGTACCGAACTTCGTACCAGTACGAAATTAAGTTCGATTTATATTTTTCATTTATCGTACTAAATTTCGTACTAGTACGAAAACAGGTACGATTCGCTGGGCAGCAATTTCGTACCGTACCAACAACCAATGTCCAAATCAGCTTTATTTGTAAAATCTGGCCACTGCAAGAAACGTCACCAACATCTTACATCAAAGTGATGCAGTTTTATGCTATCTGGTTTAAAATCCAGCACAGTAAAACATGGGCGTAACTAAGCATATGTCACTCCAATATCATTGTTCACATTGCGCATATTATGAGAATGGTAGACCGGGGGTGATAAATGGTGGTAGGATGAGCACAGTTTTCGCGAAAAAATCTGACATGAAGCAATTTTAGCATATTAGCAGCATTGTGTCGTCGCAAGAAATTCTCTCTCGACAAAAGAATGTTCGTTGTGCACCACGCATGGGTTTACGTTCTCTTCACATTACTGAATAATGCTATTCATTTGTTAATACCAGACAGACTTATTCCCGACATGCCTCGTTGTCTATATCGCGACTTCGCTGTTTTAACAAAATATATCTTCTAATTAAGATGAGCATCATCTAACACTCAACTCAAAACAGCCTAAATATATCTTTATATTCTGATGTTACTGCTCTGATAATATACTTGTGCGTGTTAGAGTACAAACAAAACGTAATAGCGGTGATTACTGGTTAACTTAGTTGCAGAGTTGGTCAGGGGGGGAGAGTTTTCAATTTAATTTGCATGAAATTTTCGCGCGCCTGCGTTGCGCAATATTTTTCCCCGATTAATTTTGTATATTTCGTAGCATTGAGCCTATAAAGTGAAATTTTTTATTCAATTTTTACAAAAATTTCAGCGGGCTGCCGGCGTTCAGGTACATTTTCCTGTCTGGTAATGTTTTTTCACTCTTAAAACATGTATTTTTGTTTCGTTCTCAATAGAATTTTGCGCGTCCCCGGCACCCTAATCTTTTTGTAAATTTGAAAGCCTATGTTTGCATGTTGGAAAAATGTGCCCCCCTAAATTTTTTTCTGGATCCGCTACTGGAGTTGGTATATTCGGGTAGTGCTTCCTACGCCATTGTGAATTTTACATAAAAACCGGTCGAAGTACGTCGGCGATGCTGACGATATATTCAGAAACCTACACCGTGATTTTTAGTATCATGAATGCTGCTTATCTTGTCGATTTTAATTGGGCTGTAGCATATATTATATTAAATGCACTTGAATTTGGCGAAATTCAATGCTTATTTAAATGGTATCATGGCAAATTTATGATATTCTAAATTATATTACATTGTCACGATTATAACGCGTGGCTAATTAAAAACAAGTACGAACGAAAATCCTTCAGGGCAAGTTTTGGCCAATTCAAAATGACCGTATAACTTGTTTTGTGAGGGCATAGAGGACAGAGCTACGAACGGGCGTGCAGTAAGAATTAACAGGCCCTTGGCCATCTGGCCAGGCGATTTTACTTTCATATTGGATTCGTATCAACTATAATTTTATCTCAATAAATATATCAAAATACTCTTTACCCTACATTTGGTGACGCGGCAAACGAATTGCGCCTTCTTGAATTGGAGTCAGATAACAAAACCGTTGTGGCACGGATAAAATTCAAAAGAAAAAATAGCAGCAAAACAACAGGCACAAGTGTAATAGTCAAGAAAGATAATAGAACGCATAAAAAATAAGGAAGAAACGTAAAAGTAACACGAAAATACAAAGAAAGTGAAACAGAAAATGCTTGGATGGACAATAGAAAGACGAATGAATGAAATAAGAAAGAACAAACAATAGATGAATAGAAGATAGAAAAAAGAAGAAACGAAGGGAGAACGACAAGAAGATATATTAACGAAAGATCAAAGAAACCAGAGGAATAGGATACAGAAAGAAACGAGCCGAATGAATTCACGAACAATCAAAGCATGGTTTAAAGGACTGTTATAGAATGAACTGTGCGTAAAAATCTTAAACTAGTTTTTGCGAAAACTGCAAAAATTTCAAATATTAAAAAACGAGATAAGCTGAACGACTTTGCCAAGTATGACACAAAGAAGAAACGCTCTCAAAGAAGAATAACGCCCGCGAAAATGATATATAAAAAACGCGCGTCCGATGTTTTTCATTATTGTTGTTATTGTTTTTGTCAGTACACTATGGACACACTCTTGAACTTTACAAGAAACATATTTTCATTCTTTCTCTTTTCCTTTTTACATGCGTATGTATTTGGCATTCAAGACAAAACGTGATTGAAATTGGCAGATCAGAGAAATTTGTTTTCATTAAATAGATTATCGTTGATATTGTTAAACTTAAGAAGATGATTTCTAAAAAATCACACTTCAAGCAAACGTCAACTAGACGTCAAAATGCGTGAACTATGCATTCGTCAAATGCGAGTGTCGTCAAATATTTTTTATTATCAAACTATACTATTACAGCCAACGGGGCTCAATTTATACGCGCAAAAGACGCGTCTAAATACACATCGCAACAAGCGAACATTTTATTTTAATTTTATACACGCATATAAGTTATCAATGTGAAACGAAATATATGAAATTAAAACATTTGCAAATATCTGTTATACTCAATATTATTTAAACATACGCATCAACTTCTTTAAATCTTCCGAAACATTTATCACTTTCACACACATCACACACATCTTTTGAAATTTCTTCTCTATCTATTTTCAGTGTACTCTAATATTGCGTATATATTACAGTGATTGAGTTTATTCACCTTTTTTTTAAAAAAATATTACTGCGCGCAAATTCTTTACCCCGACTTCCAGTCTCGCGAAGGGAGTTATGTAGCATATATTATATTAAATGCACTTGAATTTGGCGAAATTCAATGCTTATTTAAATGGTATCATGGCAAATTTATGATATTCTAAATTATATTACATTGTCACGATTATAACGCGTGGCTAATTAAAAACAAGTACGAACGAAAATCCTTCAGGGCAAGTTTTGGCCAATTCAAAATGACCGTATAACTTGTTTTGTGAGGGCATAGAGGACAGAGCTACGAACGGGCGTGCAGTAAGAATTAACAGGCCCTTGGCCATCTGGCCAGGCGATTTTACTTTCATATTGGATTCGTATCAACTATAATTTTATCTCAATAAATATATCAAAATACTCTTTACCCTACAGGGCTATCACAACTTTCGTTATTACAGAAAAATGCATTCCGATTACGACGTCATAAATCAACGGCCTATATATACCTAAAACCGATATACGACATAGCTCATATAATCAGTTCAAGTGAATCAGTTGCATTTTTATTACCATACCTCCGCCGCTTTTAATCATTTTAAAATTGACCCTTATTTAAATATTCTTTCATAGACACAATTTATATTATCAGCTCCCTGTTATGAAACTGCATAGCTGGTAAATGAAATAATTTTTTGAATTGATTTGAGAAGAATAAAGTGTGATGCGAAGGTACGAAAAATAGTACGGTACGGTACGAAATAAATACCGAACTTCGTACCGTACCGTACCAAGTACGAAAATTGAAAAATGAATCGTACCGTACTATCGTACCGGAAAATTCAATCGTACCGTACCGAACTTCGTACCGTACCGTACCGTACTACCAGCCTTGGACTGAGCTAACTGGGAACCCCAGATGATGCGAGAGGTTTTGAGAATTCTCTGAAGTTCATAAGCTGATACAAAAATCGACCAAGTCTAAATTAGTTAATTGGTCTAAATTTTATGGTTATTTAGGTCCTGAAATCCAATATTTCAAAACATTTTTGACTGTTGCAGTGTTGTTTTGATTTTACACGCAATACAAAACAGTTTTGTAGTAATATTTTTTTGCTTGTGGTGCCCATTATGTCACCATAATTTGACCGCGGAAAATTTTAAGACATTGGATCTCTTTAGGGTTCCTAATATGCCACTGACTTCCAGCAACCGGTTTCCAAGTAGGAAATATCTTAGCGAGCCACTGCGATAAAGCATAGTAACTCGGGGCTTCCCATCTTTTGTTAACTACAAGGTCACCTATGGAACGCGGCGCGGTCCGTCAGTGACTTGTGCTTGACTAAATTAAATTTCTCTCTGGTTGAGACTTAGCGTTAAGATCTGAATCTTATATTAGATTTAGTCGGTTCCTCTAATGGTTCGACACATATGTGTATTTTCGAGTTTGCTTTCCGAGAAAACCACGAAAATGCTAATGTCTAAACTTTATAGATTTTCCTGAAGTAACTAAATATCTTCATACAGGCAGGTGGAAAATCTCTCTTTCAGTTCTAGTCAGCCCCACTAGCGGGAGAAGAAATCCGTGCCGAATATTAGGCGATCCAAACCCCTTTAAATCAGGAAATATTAGGATAAAATTTCGATAAAGTTTATCGAGCGCCTCCATTGCGAATTTTCCTTTTCTGCGTTTTACGGCCAAATTGTATCATCAGAATATGTTTTCGAACTAAAATTTTGCTGCGTTCTGCAGAATAACACCAAAATTTCTAGCTTGCCATCGGCGCGCATTGTCATCTGGGCCCCCAAAGTGGGATAACGCCGCCGCTGGTCAGCTCTATTCGTTAATCCATATTCACCACCACTGGTGTATATAAGGGAATCCATGGTGCTAAGACCTATCAAGGGTTTTAAAACGTAGAAAATCCCACATTTTTTCGCACACCGTCGGCGCCCTTAACACTTATTTAGCCTGTTTTAGCCGCCGAATTTTGTTTTCCTATTTTATTCGGTATGTTTGTTAGCAATGTGCCATAAAAGCGCTATTTTCCAGGGGAATTGCCGGCGGCGAAAAGTATGACGGAATATTTTGACCTCGGAAATTTTACAAATTTTGCCCCTCCCCAAAGGTTCTGGATACGCCACTATCCTCCACAGACAGCCCCACTGAATTCGGGATGTATATTACAACTTGAGAGTGGGATCAGCTGGAGCGAGAAGCTCGAGATATTCGAAGTTCGAACTACGCTAGCCCTCTTTGTTCAATACATCATTTTTTACTAAATTTCGCTCTAGCAAAACGTGAAACAGCGACTTTCGATTAACCATCACTAAAATAGCAAATTGTCAAATAGTTCTACATCAAATACGTTGTTCCAGCAGCAAAAAGATCACAAAAACGTTATATTTAGGTGCAGTGGATGGCATATGCTCTGGGATGCCCCACTCCTTTGTAGGTATTACGGGTGTAACAGATATTACGCTAGGGCAATGCTAAATCTGAAATTGCTAAATCTGAAAATGCTAAATCTGATGGACTAGTGGTTAAACATGTTGGCATGCGTCGCAGATCGAAGATCTCGGGTTGTCGGCGGGTCCAGCTTGCTAATCCGTGCCCATCACTTGGACATGGTACTATGCCCTCCTGTAAATACGCTTTGGCAGTGACGAATACCATTGTTGTGGAATGCATACACTGTAGAGCCCTCTTAAAATACGTTACTTTTTGAATACCGAGAAAAATATCCAAAAACAGTCTGCGTCGAAGCGCGGTTTGTGCTTACGATACGCAAAATTAATGATTGGCCAATCTGAAAACTTCAGTCAGAATATTTTTTGTTAAGTATGTGTCATTGAGGGACCGCGTCGATGAGACTTTCGGAGGTCAACAAGCAATTCCACCCGAGCGAATATACGATGTCAATGATAATTAAATACGAAGTGGGCGATGGAACGAGAACGCGCGTTGTGCGCTGGGATTAAAAGACAATATCATTCATGACATAAAACATTATTATCAAAGAGGAGGCATACGAGAGCAGGAATATAGAATGTGTCGAAAATGGGAGCAACAATTTTGAGGCCAAAATCTTCTCCAGACTTCTAACGACAAAATTGGACGTTTTCCGACTGCAGAAAGAAGAGCTGAATTTAGGCGTGAGCATCGGCGGAGTACGTCTTCGCCCGTACTCCCTTCATATGAAAGCATGCATCCAACGTTACCAAAATATTTTCCGCTGGCCCCGAACTCCGTTTTTAATTTTTTGGCAACCCCCGCGATTTTGGGCTGTTTCATCGTGATACGCAATAAATAGCAATTTCTTAAAAAAAAATGCCTGCAGCGCTCATTGTGTCGCCATATCACCCTTCCCCGTTCAAAGGTTATTAGTACAACACTCGCAATAAAGGTTAAATTTTTATTTCAAAATTGACCAGATTCGCCCATGTATTGCCAAATGATGATAATGTTTCAAAAAAGGACTGACAGGCCATTCTTCTATTTGTGGTGGTCGACAAGGACGAGCACCATACGAATACTTTTTAGGAAGTTGAAATTTCTCATATTTTCCAAAAACCTGTCCCAAATATAATGATCGTTATCATTTACTGAAATACTTCTGTCAATTTGTCAACGAGAATCAAATCCATGGACATTCAGACGCGGTTCATCTGCGGCTCATTCTTGACAAAAAAAATTGATGACATCTTTAAGAGATGAATATCGACGCGTTATCATCCTCGTTTCGATTATACAGTTACTCGCTGTCTTACTATAACAGAGGTAGTACCAGGATATTTGGTAAACAATCCATGACAAGACAAAATTTTTTACATACCACCCAGTCAGAAATGTATCCAACACTGTTTTGTTTAATTCGAGTCACCGATGAGGCGAGCGGCCCAGGCGTGGCCCAGCTGAGGCTCATTCTTGACATAAAAAATCTGATCGCGCATCGCGAAAAATTTTATAATTTTGTTTTAATATTGGATAAAAACGCAGACGCAGACAATTTACTTTTTCGGATTTAACTATTTTTTTCTTAAATAAAAGCATTTTCCCAATAAAAATACGAAAGTAATTCACGGCCTAAGGCGCGCAGGCTTTCGTTTCAGTTTTTATCTCGACTGCTACGTTTGTGGCAGTAGAATCGTCACTAGTCATTGTGAAAAAATATTTACTGCTGGTGAAAAATTAACGGGTTTTTGTTTTGAAGAATTTAATGTGTTCGAGCAGTGACGACTGAAAGCAATACGGAGGTTCTGGGCGGTGCGTAGATGAAAAAAAAATGAATTCCAGAAGAAACTGAGATTCCGCGATAATTATTTTATTTTTTTGTTACATCTCGACAAAAAGAAGAAAGTATAAAACTATAATATCGACCTTTTTGGCCAATTACGGGCTATTGAGTAAAATGTAACGCCGAGAACGTCTTTGTCCGTACTTTGTCCTTTGTCATATGAAAGCATGATTCTAACGTTACCAAAATATTTTTAGATCGCCCCGAAACTTTGGACTGTATTATCGTGATATGCAATAGAACGCGATTTCGTAAGAAAATTTTTTGCCTGCAGCGCTCACTATGTCGTCATATTGACCTTCCCCATTTAAAGGTTTTTATTTTAATACGCCACTTGCTATAAATGATAAATTTCGTTTCAAAATTTACCAGATTCGGCCATGTAGCGCCAAATGATGATAATGTTTTTTAAAGAGAACTGACAGCCATTACTCTATTTGGTGGTCGATGAAGACGAGCACCATATGAATACTTTTTGGCAAGTTGAAATTTTACATATTTTCCAAACATTTATCCCCAGTATAATGATCGTTGGTCATTTATTGAAAATTTTCTGACAGTTTTTCAATCAAAATCAAATCCATGGACATTCAGGCGCGGTTCATCTGTGGCACTTGCCCCCCTCTCCGCTTGGAAGGAAGGAATATATCTCTCCATTCCCAAAACTTAGGTGAGGTTGTCCTCCGCCCGTTCACCCGATTCGACAGTAAAATCCTCGCTCATTGACAGTAATTTAACACGTTTATTGAATAAAAACTATAAAATCGACCTTTTTGGCCAATTACGGGGTATTGAATGGAACGTAATGCCGAGTCGCGGTTCATCAACAGTCCATACTTGGCGTAAATGTTATCAACATAAGGCAATTTCGAACTTTATAATTATACAATTCCTGTAAATAATCAGAAAATCTACAGTACCCTTTTACCCACTGAGGCACGGGCCATCTGTGACGTATGTTTAACAAAATAAAATTTCTCCGGCTGGGTCATATAGCAGTATTGATCGTTTCAAACCTTTTCCCAACTTTTGTTCCTACAAGAAACAATTAAAAAGGAACATTTTAACCTTCTAGCAGGAGATATCACGAAGTATTGCTCATTCGCTAAGTTCTCTGCTGATGGCACCCATTTTCTTCGGGTGTCAGTCAATATTCACCAAGCAACAAACTATGGGGTCGACCATTTTATACCCATTTATTTGAGCGGATCGATCACCACCAGAAAAGTAACGTGCCGGTGACCACTTAGCGACGAACAAGGTTAGTGTTGTTGGAAAGATATGATCTTTCTGGTTCGGCCAAGTCTACCCGAGTTGTTACACCCTGGGATGAGTGGTGGACATGAATTAACGAGCCGGTGCCAAGACCTTTTAACTGCGATGCAACATGATAATCACTAAGCCATCGCCCACCCCACCCTATCTAATATTCGATATACCGTTTGCTATAAAGTTCATTTACTCTGTACAATAAGATGAGCTAACCGAACGACTGCACTACGAATTTTTGTTTCTTTTCTTATAAATCAAACACCAATTAGTTGTCTGAGATTTTTTCTGAGGGTGGCCCAATACTATTGCCTGGGAAATAGTGGGGTGGAGAGTTGGGAACAAAGTGATGAAGCGAAAAATGAGATTATTTATACACCTTATGTTGGCAATGTCAAAAATTTGTAAAAAAAGTTATTTTTACGCAATGGACCTATGTTATATTTTTACACAATGAGCCTAATGAGTGACCGGCCAAAGGGTTACGGACGACATCTGCGTTTTTCCCCATTTAATGACGTCATCAAGATATGGCCACAAGAGACCTGGCTCTTTCATTGCCGTATCTCTGAACTCGTACCAGCCCTGCTGCGTATGCTCAGTCTGCGGGCGTAGGATATTGCCTCTCTCTCGGCCCTCGTCCAGTATAGTGCCGGTAAGTGCTTGGACTAGGCTATTCAGTATTCGCAGCACGTCAGTTGAAACGGATATACTGTATAGGCTGTTGTGAGGGGGCTGCATGGTTAAGCCTAGAACACACCTAAGTTGCTGCATAACCTGTAATAGCTAGTGCTGAGTGCGTGACAAATAAATTTTAACAGTTTTAGGCCAAGGTCATTTGAGGATTTTTTCGGTCCTCGAGCATCATAGAAAAATGTTAGCGAATTGAGGAAATTAGTCTGAGATATTTGAAAAAAATACATGTTTTGTTACGTGAATTTCCGTCTGTGGCTCAAATTAAACGAGAGAAATTAAACGCTAAAACCGTCTAAGTGACCCATTCCAAAAAGTTTGTGTGTCAAACGATGTGTTGCGGCCTTAATTATGCACCAACAAGAATTAAGCTACCGGAGTGCTCACCCTGTTCAAATGAGCAAGCAACGACCAGGCATTCGGCACTGTGCTTTAACCAACTTCGCCATCAAGCAATTGTTGAAAAATATAATCCCTTTTCGCAAAAACGGGGCAAAGGATGGCTTGTATTTCACTATTTTTTCGGTGGGGCAACATATCTGTGTTTGAAAACTATCTTATAAAGTCATGCGTAACTGATGGACCAACTGATGGGTCATCTGTAATTCACAATTAACATAATAAAGATTTTGATTTGGCACAATATTTATAAATAACAGCCAACAGTGACGCAATTTCTAACTATGTAACTATGACTGAAGATATTTACTCATAAGCCATAAGCTTATGTTAATTAAGAATTTTTGTGGTATTTTTCGTCCCGATAGTTCCGTTGATATTTGTTATGGAGGGATATTCCCATTGTTATGTTGACAGGGTCATCTCAGTGGTTCGAATCCCGGTAAATCCGACTGTTTAATATATGCCCACCACTCAGCCTATGTTGAAAAAATAGAAACAGAGGCGCTGGGTCCGATACAACAATAACTCTGCTCCGCCCTATTGACCACGAAGAAAGAGCAAGACTTTGGGTCGCGCAGATTTTTGCAGAAATTAACAATTCAAATTACCGAAGACTTATTTTCTACCAATAACAAATCTCTCTTAACAAGGTTATGTATCAATTGTGCGCGCCACAAGTTTTGACAATAGTAAAGAGATATTGCGCGTTTTAACGATGCTGCTGGGCTAATAAATCTATAATCATGGTGAGCTGGTAGTAAGTTAATTTCGACTCCATTAAAGGCGGTAGATAATTGATTAATAAGGACAATAAAAACTGACAAGGTAGGACAAGAAATCTAACAAAACTTACAGCCCTGTAGGTACGGCCTTCAGTATTGTCCTAACGTATTTCCTGCCTGCCGAACGAGGCGACTTAAGGGAAAAGTACAAAAAGTTTATTTCGACACCTCTGTCCACACAAAAAAGTGACAGATGATCGCACCATCGCCCAGGGCAGATATCATTCACTGCACTTTACCGTAGCAGTTCATTTTTGTTTGGAATGATTCACGCTTGGAATGCAGCTGCTGGTAGTACATCTTCTAATAGCTATGTCCGAATCCCATGAAGGATGATTTATGCGAGAGGTTTACTCTACTCTTTGCGAGCCCAGGGCGGCTCGCGAACTTGGGGTTGACTGTTTGTAATTTGTAAAATAAAATGGAACAGGATGCAACAGAAAGTCATCGGATCGTTTTGTTTTCAAACAGTCAAATAGATGAATATTTTACTCACGAAATAGATGTTCTATTGGATTTTTTGCTGCGTATAGGACCACAGGAACTAGCGCAATCGGTGGCATGCCCCTCATTATTGTGTCATGACCCTCTCTTTACCACCTGGGTTTTGCGAAGGGCGAACAGTTCCCCCAAGATTTTGGGATTTTATACTAAAATAACTTTGAATGGAGCAAAATTTTTGCGCGCCTTCAGGGCGCATTAACATATCCTAGATGTTTTTTTACCTCAAAGATAGTGCATTTTTTTTAACAAAAGGCCAAACAATTTCGGCACGTAAGTTTTTGAAGAAAATTTTTTTATTGATTCTTTCATGCCGCCACTAAGACTCGACATCTTGTGCACAACTTTACCAAAATATTTTCCGCTCGTTCCGAAATTCGTTTTATAATTTTTCGGCAACCCGATAGACAATAAAACGCAATTTCTCAAGAAAATTTTTTGCCTGCAGCGCTCATTATGTCGTCATATTAACCTTCCCATTTAAAGGTTCTCAATATGCCACTGGCCGTTAGTGATAAATTTCGTTTCAAAATTGACCAGATTCGCCCATGTAGCGCTAAATATTGATGTTTTTATAAAGGACTGACAGGCCATTTTTCTATTTTTGGTGGTCGATGAAGACGAGCATCATACGAATACTTTTTGGCAAGTTGAAATTTAACATATTTTCCAAAAAAGCGCGGTTCATTTGTGGCTAATTTTTGACAAAAAAAAATGATGACATCGTTATGAGATGAATTTCGACAGGTTATATTCCTCGTTTCGATGGTACATTTACTCGCTGTCTTGCTATAGCATGTGTAGTACCAAGATATGGCGGTTCAGTTCCGCTTAGGATGTTTTCCGTTTGGACTGCAGTTGCTGGTACAAAATTTTTTGTGGTTCTTTGCTATTGAGTAGCCGTTAGTTGGTTTTCTTTTAGGCACTGCTTCCGTCTTGATCAGGGTGATCAGTAAAACTTGGTTTTTCGAGTCCCACCCCCGTCAGTGACTTGTGCTTGGCAAAATTAACTTTCTCTCTGGGTGAACTTTAGCATTAAGTTATAAATATTATTCGAGATTTTCTTAGTTCTCCAGATGCTTCTACCATTTTTATCCGTGTTTTTTTGTGTTTGTTTTCGAAAAACAACGAAATAAACAATGTCTAAAATTTTTTTACCTTTATACCACTGATGGACCGTGCGGATGAAAGCGGTGACTGAAGATTGACAAAATAAATTTTCTAATTTGGTCCCCAATCCCAGGGGTTCCGAACCTACCTTCAACCATATTCCCTCACGGTGACATTCGTTCATCTGAAGTGTTCAAGACTTTTTTTCTTAAATGGAAAAAAACTTTAAATTCATGAACATTGCTATTTCATAGCAGTATTGATATTTTTGAATCATTTTATACAGTTCGGTTTGCTACCAGACACGCGAAAAACAGACATTATTAGATATACCATGACGATCAAAAGATATTATTTAATACATTCTGAGATATATCAAGAAATATTATCCAGTTGCTAAGTTTTCTTCTGGTGGAATCCATTTTCTTGGGCTTACTCATTACCCACTGCCAGTCCGCAATCACTCACATACATTGTTCAATACATTATTTTATTGAATTTTCCTCTAGCAAAACTTGAACCCAACGACTTCCAATTAGCCACCACTCAAATAGCAAATTGTCAAATAGTTCTACCTCAAAAATGTTGTTCCAGCAACCAAAAAATCACCAAAACGTTTATGTTTAGGCGCAATGAATGGCGTATGCCCTGGGATGTCCCACTCCTTTGTAGGTATTACGGGTATAACTGATATTACGCTAGGGCAGTGCCGAATCTGAAATTGAAATAATAAACGATCGACCTTTATTTCCCAATATTCCATTTATATTAAAATCAATAGTCCATTTACTCTGCACTAGA
Organism: Styela plicata; assembly: GCA_963675895.2. Classification (NCBI taxonomy): domain Eukaryota; kingdom Metazoa; phylum Chordata; class Ascidiacea; order Stolidobranchia; family Styelidae; genus Styela; species Styela plicata. Next base: position 18,701,999 of record OZ023142.1, on the reverse strand, counting down.
AAATCTGACTCCTGAGTCAACCAAACGTCTGTGCTTTCAAGTCCGCAACCTAACGTGGATGTATTTTTTTAATGACACAAAACGTCTTGTGATGACACAGACATTATGACTACTATAATAACCTTTGGCTTTCATTCAATTTGAAATAATGTTTAATTTCAAAAATGTAAACCATAAATGATTGCTCTACGTGAGACGCGTTTCCCTTCATAGGACGCGGCAAAATTGAAAAAAGATTGCGGCTTAATCATAATGGGTGCTGCACGTAATGTTTTGTACATACAAAAATAAAATAGCCGAAAATCGCGCCGTAGCCGTGGAAGTGTTTTGAAAATTAAGATTCTTGAACCTAAGAGCACTCAAAAGGCCATTCTTTCCACGGTCGGCGAGAGAGGTGGGGTACATGGCACTATACCCGCCCTGGGAAAACGCTATTGGCAGTGACCAATACCATTGTTGTGTAATGTATACACTGTAGAGCCCTCTTATAATAATTGACTCCCTGAATACCGAGAAGAATTTTAAAAACAGTCTCCGTCGAGGCAAGATCAGGGCTGGACTTGCAATTCATAATATTATTGATTGGGTACCCCAATCGGAAAAATTGTATGTCTAACTTCACTAAGTTTTGATAAATGCTCGTTGAACTTTTCAGCGAGTGTAAGCATGTCCGGCAACGCTTTCAATTAGAACCATTTATAATAATATCAACTTACAGTAACGAAAGTGCAAGTTGCCGCTGTTACAGGGCCTTGGGCGGGGTGATCCACTCTAAGAAATAGCTATAAAAGAAGAAAAAATTAAATGACAGTAATTTTACTCGGGAATATTTAAATAAAGCTACAAAATCGACTGTTTTGGTCAGTTACTGCCCTGTAGGTATGGGCCTTTGAATAGTTCAAACGTATTTTCTGTGTGTCACACGAGGCGAGTAAAAGGAAGCGTAAAAGTGGTAGGTGGTTTTACCATCGCCCAGGGCAGATACCACTAACTGTACTTTACCATGGCGGTTGAGTTTCGTTCGGGATGTTTTCCGTTTAAAGTGCAATTGTTTTTTTTTCTGGATGCTGCTTCTGGCCTTGCTCAGAATGAATTTCAATAAAAAAAGTTACAAGCTGATGATGGAACACACCGCCAAGGTTCGTCCATCAACAATCCATACTTGGCATTCATCTCATTTTGGTTTGGAATTTTGCATATAAGATACAATTACTGGAAATAAACAATAAATTTATCGCACATTTATATGCATGGCCTCGAGAATTTGGCTCATCCGGCTGTTTTCAATGCGTCTAATTACTACCTTTGAATAGCTTTATCTTATTTTTGTTGCGTTAAAAACTTTGCTGCAGGTTTTTCGCTTCAAATAGCTGCGTAATGTGATTTGTTCATTTTTTTGCATTTTGAGTCGACATAGGTGTTAAAGTGAAATACTGCTACACGTCTTGAACCGCGTGGTTTGGTATTAAGGTTATTAAGTGGAGTAGGTGTTGTTCCTAGGTAGTCATAAGTAAGAATAACTTGAAACCTGAAAATGACGTACTCTTCTCCCATTTCCCAAGCATGGGAAATTTAACAATACGTATTTTTATTGCTGTTTATTACAAAAATATTTTCTACGTTAATTGTTTATATTTTTCAAAATTCTCGTCGATATAAAATGCTAATATTGGCGAAGTACAAGTTATTATTGATTTCATAGTTTTGAAAACTTAGTGAGCAAATTTGCCGACTTAATGAGCGCGACAGTGCGTCCTTTTCTCTGGTCGGTGAGTCGAATACGACAAATACGTTAGTAAGTCGGGGTGATACATTATATAGATTGGAAAGACATTATGTTGTTCACATCTTTAATGACACATATTTTGTACTCATGTTCACTCCCAATCTGTAGGTGCACGTAAATTGTAAGAAATTTAACCAAATTTCCCCAATTCCTTAACCACAAAAGAATTCCACAAAGTTTTCACTAACAAGTGATTGCCCTGCCTGAATTCAATATTTATACAAACCCCCGAATGTCGCGTTCCCACCACAGTCAGAAGAATTCCACTAAAATCTTTTTATAGTGCTATAACCACTCAATGACCACTAAATAACCACTCATGTGAATGAATCGCTCTAAACAAGTACCGTCGGCTGTTGCAAAGATGTGATTATTTCGGTTCTGCCAATTTTTCTTTCTTTCTTAGGGTTTTCGAATTATTGGCTATGGCCTGTCCGTGAACCTACCGTGGGGCTTGTACCCAACAAGCGTTAGGCACGGACCTTTGTGGTGACTGTGTATCTGTTCAATGTTACAGCTACGTGCGAAGTGCCTCCGGGGTTTTAGGCCTTTCGCCGCCCCTGCCTCTGGTTACGACTCTCGCAACCAGTCATGTCTATCCACATGAATAATCGTTTGAACAGTTCGTCAAAGATCTCAAACTCCGGCTAGTAAACGGTATTTACCCTCGACTAGGTAGGCTAACTGCGATTTACCGGAGAGGTTGTGGTTCGCTTTGAAGTTAATCTGTATTATCGGCTTTTCTCTTGCAGTATACGTGTTTCATCTTATCCTACCCCAGTCAGAAATTTGTATCTGCGGCGCGATCCATCAATGATCCATCTTTACAAAATACCAATTTTTTGACGATATTTTTCTGACCGTCACAAGTCAACGTATACAAAATGGCGTCCGACGTTTCGAATTCCTATTCCACAACTCGCGCTCCTGAGAAATCGCGTATACAAAATGGCGTCCGACCAAGTGGCGAGCTAGAGATCTTTCGATGATCAAAAAACGACATCATACCGGGCTCCGAAAGCTAAAAATATTAAACACTATCAATTTAATATTAAAGTAAAACTTAAATAAATTTCGCTCGAAACTATTTCATTTTAAGCAGACTTGACCGATATCATTTCCAAAATTACGTTTGCATTTTATGGAAATTTTTGGTGAACTTTGGCTTACCAACCACGTCCTCATAGCACCCAAAAGGACCAATATAGCGAAGTGAAATGGGCTGTATCTGGTGTCTATGTAGCAAGCAATACCTCTAAAAGCTACTATCATAAATTTTTATGATAAAAAATAATATTTATTCAAACAAAGCTTGAAAAAGTAAACAAATGGAATTAAAACCAC
>OZ023142.1:18675238-18698769 GCA_963675895.2 Styela plicata | reverse complement strand
TAAATGCACTTGAATTTGGCGAAATTCCATGTTAATTTAAATGTATAATGGCAAATTTATGATATATCTAATTATATTAACATTGTCACGATTATAACGCGTGGACCAATTAAAAAACAAGTACGAACGAGAAAATCTTCAGGGCAAAGATTTTGGCAATTCAAATGCCCGTATAACTTGTTTTGTGAGGGCATAGCGGACGAAGTACGAAGGGCGTGCAGTAAGTATTAAACAGGCCCTTGGCCATCTGGCAAGGCGATTTTACTTTCATATTGGATTCGTATTCAATATAATTTTATTCTATAACATGTATCAAATATCTTTACCATACAGGGCTATCCAACTTTCGGTATTACAGAGAAAAATGCATTCCGGATTACGGCGTCATAAATCAACGGGCTATAATAATACCTTAAAACGATATCGGACATCGCTCATATAATCAGATTTCAAGTGAATCAGTGCATTTTTATTTTACCATACCTCGCGTTTTAAATCATTTTAAAAAATGACCTTATTTTTTAAAAACAAACATTTTTAATTTTTTTTTTTTTTTTTTTTTACTGACACTAATTTATATTATCAAGCTCCTGTTATGAAGATGCATTGCTGGTACATGAAATAATTTTTTGAATTGATTTGAGGAAGAATAACGGTGAAGCGGAGGTACGAAAAAATAGTAGGTTACGGTACGGAAATAAATAACCGAACTTCGTACCGATTACCGTAGACCAAGTACGAAAAAATTGAAAAATGAATCGTACGTACTATCTGTAACGCGGAGAAAATTCACACTCGTCCGTACCGAACTGTTCGTACCGCTACCGTACCGTAATACCAGCCTTGGACATCTGGTAGCTAAACTGGGCAGCCCCAGATGATGCGAGAGGTTTTGAGAATCTCTGAAGTTCATCAAGCTGATACAAAGATCGCCAAGTCTAATTAGTTAATGGTCTAAATTTTATGGTTATTTAGGTCCTGCAAATCCAATATGTTTCAAAACATTTCTGACTGTTGCAGGGTTGTTTTGATTATACACGCAATACAAAGCAGTTTTGTCAGTAATAATTTTTTGCTTGTGGTGCCCATTAGGTCAATATTTGACCGGTAAGATTTTAAGAATTTGGATCTCTTTAGGGTTCCTAATATGCCATGGCCTTCAGCAACCGGGTTCCAAGTAGGGAAATTTAGCCGAGCCACTGCGATAACGATAGTAAACTCGGGGACTCCCATCTTTGTTTAACCTACAAGGTCACCTATGGAACGCGGCTCCGGTCGTCAGTGACTTGTGCTTCGACCTAATTAAATTTCTCCTGGTTGAGATTGCGTTAGATTGGAATTATATTAGATTTAGTCGGTTCCTCTAATGGTTCGACACATATGTGTATTTTCGAGTTGCAATTCCGAGAACAACCCCACCGAACCTGCTAATCGTTAAACTTTATAGATTTTCTCTGAAGTAACTAAAATATCTTCTTACAGGCGGTGGAAAATCTTCTTCAGTTCTAGTCCGCCCCATAGGCGGGAGAAGAAATCGTGCGAATATTAGGCGATCCCAAAATACCCCTTGTTAAATAGGAATCATTAGGATAAAATTTCGTAACGTTTATCCGGGCGCCTCCATTGCGCATTTCCTTTTTCTGCGTTTTACGGCAAATTGTATCATGTCAGACTAGTTTTCGAACTAAATTTTGCTGCGTTCTGCAGAATTAACACAAAGATTTCTAGTTGCCATCGGCGCGCAATTGAGAGTGACATGGGCCCCAAAGTGGGATAAAGCCTGCCGTCGGATCAGCTTATTCGTTAATCCATATTCACCACCACTGGTGTATATAAGGGAATCCATGGTGCTAAGACCTATCAAGGGTTTGTTAAAACGGAGAAAAATCAAATATTTACCTTTCGCACACCGTCAGGCGCCTTAACACTTATTGAGCCTGTTTTAGCCGCCGAATTTTGCTTTTCCTATTCTTCTATTCGTTATGTTTGTTAGCCAATGTGCCATTAAAAGCGCTTTTCCAGGGGAATTGCCGGCGGCGGAAAAGTATGACGGAATATTTTGACTCTCGGAAATTTTTACCAATTTTGCCCCTCCCCAAAGGTTTGGATACGCCACTATCCTGTCCCAGAAGCACCACTGAATTCGGGATGTATATTACAACTTGAGAGTGGGAATCAGCTGGAGCGAGAAGCTCGAGATATTCGAAGTTGAACTACGCTTGCCTCTTTGTTAATAGCATCATTTTTTACTAAAATATTCGCTCTAGCAAAGTGAAATATCGCGACTTTCGATGTAACCATCCTAAACAATAGCAATTGTTCAAATAGCTTTACATCAAATACGTTGTTCCAGCAGCAAAAAGATCAAAAAAACGTTAAATTTAGGTTTGCAATCTGGATGAGTCATATGCTCTGGGATGCCCTCACTACCTTCGTAGGTATTCACGGGTGCTAACAGTTATTACGCCTAGGGCAATGCTAAATCTGACCAATTGCTAACTTGAGAAAATGTAAATTGAGTGGATAGTGGTTAAACATGTTGGCATGCGTCGCAAGCATCGAGTTCGGGTGTCGGCGGGTCCAGCTTGCTAATCCGTGCCCATCACTTGGACATGGTAACTATGCCCTCCATGTAGAACATAGCTTATGGCAGTGCCGAATACACTTGTTGTGGATGCCTTCACTGTAGAGCACTTCTTAAAATACGTTATTTTTGAAGATCCCGGTAAAAATATCCAAAAACAGTCTGGCGAGCGCGGTTTGTGCTTACGATACGCAAAAATTAATGATTGGCCATTCTGGGCAAAGAATGTCTTCAGTCAGACTACTTTTGTGTTAAGTCTGTGTCATAGTGGGGCTACACGCGTCGATGAGACTTTCGGAGCGTCACCTCAAAGCAATCTCCCATCACCCGGCGAATATACGATGTCAATGATAATAAATACGAAGTGGGCGATGGAACGAGAACGCGCGTTGTGTCGCTGGGATTAAAAGACAATATCAATTCATGGAATAAAACATTATTATCACGAGGAGGCATACGAGAGCAGCAGCGAATATCGAATGTGTCGAAAATGGGAGCAACAATTTTGAGGCCCAAATCCTTACTCCAAGACTCTCTAACGACAAATATTGGAGTTTTCGATGCAGAAATGAAGAGGCTGAATTTAGGCTGTGGCTCGGCGGAGTACGTCTTCGCCCGTATCCCTTCATATGAAAGATGCATCCACACGTACCACAATATTTCCGATGGCCCCGAACTCCCGTTTATAATTTTTTTGGCAACCCGCGATTTTGGGCTTTTCCATCGTGATACGCAAAAATAGCAGTGTTCTAAAAAAAATGCCTGCAGCGTTAATTGTGTCGACCATATCACCCTTCCCCGATTCAAAGGTTATTAGGTAACACAAAAACACTCGCCAATAAAGGTTTAAAATTTTTATTATCAAAATCTCTGACCAGATTCGCCAATGTATTGCCAATGATGATAATGTTACAAACACAGGACTGAAAGGCATTCTCTCTATTTCGTGCGTGGTCGACTAAGGACGAGCACCATACGAATTACTTTTTTGGAAGTTGAATATTTCTCATATTTTCCACAAAACCTGTCCAAAATATAATGATCGTTATCATTTACACTGAAATACTTCTGTCAATTAGGCAACGCGACTCTAATCCATGGACATTTTCAGACGCGGTTCATTGCGGCTCATTCTTGAAAAAAAAATGATGAATCACTTTATACTCGAATGAATATCGAGCAGTTATCATCTCAGTTTCGCTTATCAGTTATGCTCGCTGTCTATATAACAGAGGTCGTACCAGGATATTGGTAAACAATCCATGACAAGACAACATTTTTTTACATACCATCACCTGTGGAAATGTTATCCAAACATCTTTTTTGTTTATATTCGAGTCACGATGAGGGAGCGGTTCGTGGGTGGGTATGGGGGGGTTTCGCCAGGGGCGTGGACCCAGCTGAAAGGCTCTTCTTGACATAAAAAATCTTTGATGCGCATTCGCGAAAATTATTATTTTGTTTTAATAATGGATAAAAGAGCAGACGCAGACAATTTACTTTTTCGCGATTTACACTGTATTTTTTTCTTACATAAAAATCTTTCCAATAAAATACGAAAGTTAATTCAACGGCCTAAGGCGCGCAGGCTTTCGTTTCAGTTTTATCTCGACTGCTACGTTTGTGGGCAGTAGAAATGTCAATAGTCATATGTGGAAAAAATATTTACTGCTGGTGAACAATAAACGGGTTTTTTTTTTGAAGAATTTAATGTGTTGAGAGTGACGAATGATGCATATACGGGGGCCAGGTTCTGGGCGGTGCAGATAGGATGAAAAAAAAAACTGAATTCCAGAAGAAACAGAGCTTCGCGATAATTATTTTACATTTTTTTGTTTACATTGACAAAAAGAAGAAGTATAACACTATGTAATATCGACTTTTTGGCAATTAAGGGCTGAATTGAGTAAAATGTAACGCAAGAGAACGCTTTGTCGTACTTCTGTCTTTGTCATATGAAAGCATGATTCTAACGTTACCAAAATATTTTTAGATCGCCCCGAATAAACTTTGACTGTATTATCGTGATATGCAATAGAACGCGAACTTTCGTAAGAAAATTTTGTTCGCCTGCAGCGCTCCACTAAGTCGTCATCGACCCTTCCATTACAAGGTTTTTATTTTAATACGCCACTTCGCTATAAATGATAAATATCGTTTCTAAAATTTACAGTCTTCGGCATGTAGCGCCAAATGCTGATAATGTTGTTTATTAAAGAGAACTGCAAGCCATTACTTCTATTTGGTGGTCGATGAGACGCCAGCCCATATGAAATCTTTTCTGCCAAGTTGGGACAATTTACATATTTTCCAAACTTTTCTCCCCAGTCTAATGATCGTTGGTCATTTTATTTGAAAATTTTCCTGACAGTTTTTCAATCAAAATCAAATTCATGGACATTCAGGCGCGGTTCATCTGTGGCACTTGCCCCCTTCCGCTCTGGATAGGGAAGGAAATATATCTCTCCAATTCCCAAAACTTACGGTGAGGTTGTCTATCCGCCCGTTCACCGAATTCGACAGTAAAATCCTCAGACCTCATTGACAGTATTTAACTCGTTTATTGAATAAACTATAATATCGACTTTTGGCCAATTACGGGGTATGTATGGACACGTTAATGCCGAGTTCGCTTGGTTCATCAAACAAGTCCATACTTGGCGTAAAGGTTATAAACATGAGCGCCAAATGTTTTCGAACTAATAATCTATACAATTCCTGTAAATAATCGAGAAAATCTACATAACCCTTTTACCCACTGAGGCACGGGCATCTGTGAACGTATGTTTAACCAACTAAAATTTCTCGGTGGGTCAATTCTAGCCGTTTGCGATCCGTTTCAATACCCCTTTCCATATTTCTTTTTCCTACCAGAACACCAAGTACAAAAGGAACATTTTAACCTTTAGCAGAGGAGATATCACGAAGTATTGCTCATTCGCTAAGTTCTTGCTGATGGAACCATTTTCTTCCCGGGTGTCAGTCAAATATTCACCAAGCAACAAACTATGGGGTCGACCCGATTTTATACCCATTTATTTTGAGCGGATACGATCACCACCAGAAGTAACGTGCGGTGACTCACTTAGCGGACGAACAGGTTAGTGTTGATGGAAAGTATGATCTTTCTGGTTCGGCAAGTCTACCCCGAGTTGTTACCACCCAGGGATGAGTGAGTGGACATGATTAACGAGCGGTGCCCAAGACCTTTATAACTGCGATGACACCATGCTAATACTAAGCATCGCCCACCCACCCTATCTAAAATTCGATATACCGTTTGCTATAAAGTTCATTTATCTGTACAATTAAAGACTGAGCAAACCGAACGACTGACACTACGAATTTTTGTTTCTGGCTCTTATAAATCAAACACCCAATTAGTTGTCTGAGTTTTTCTCCTGAGGTGGCCCAATATATTGACTGGGAATAGTGGGTTGGAGAGATTGGGAACAGAAAAGTGATGAAGCGAATAAAATGAGATTATTTATAACCTTATGTTGGCAATGTCTCAAAACTTTGTCAAAAATGTTAATTTTTACGCAATGGACCTATGTTAATTTTTCACACATTGAGCCTAATGAGTGATCCGGCCAAAGGGTTACGGCCGTCATCTGCGTTTTCCCATTTAATGACGTCATCACGATATGGCCTACAAGAGACCTGGCTCTTTCATTAGCCGTATTCTCTGAACTCGTACAGCCTGTGCGTATGCTCAGTCTGCGGGCGTAGGATATTGCCTCTTTCTCGGCCCTCGTCCAGTATAGTGCCGGTAAGTGCTTGGCTAGGCCGTATTCAGTATTCGCAGCAGTCAGTTGACAACGGACCTACTACTGTATAGGCTGTTGCTGAGGGGGCTGCATGGTTAGCTAGAACCACCACTAAGTTGCTTGCATATACCTGTAATCGCTAGTGCTGAGGGCGTGACAAATAAATTTTAACAGTTTTAGGCAAGGTCATTTTGGGATTTTTCGAGTCCTCGAGCATCATAGAAAATGTTCGCGAATTGACGGAAAAATTAGTCTGAGATAGTTGAAAAAAATACAATGCGTTTTGTTGCACGTCGAATTCTCCGATCTGTGGGCTCTAAATAAACGAGAGAAATTAAGCTATAAACCGTCTAAGTGGACCCATTCAAAAAGTTTGTGTGTCAAACGATGTGTTGGGGCCTTAATTATCGCACAACAAGAATTAAGCTACCCGGGTGCTGACACCTCGTTCAAACTGAGCAGAACGACCAGGCATTCGGCACTGTAGCTTTAAACCACTTCCCATTCAAGCAAATGTGAATACAACAATATAATCCCTTTTCGGCAAAAACGGGCAAGGCTGGCTTGAAGAGTCTACTATTTCTCGGTGGGGCAATATCTGTCGTTTGAAAATATCCTTTAAAGTCATGCGTAATGATGGACAAACTGATGGCATCTGTAATTCACAATTAAACTAATAAAGATTTTGATTTTATGTTTTTTCTTTTTTTCCTATTTTTGGCACAATATTTATAAATAAACAGCAAGACAGTGACGCATTTCTAACCTATGTAATATGGGACTGAAGATATTTATCATAGAAGCCATCAAGCATAGTTAATTAAGAATTTCTTGTGGTATATTTTTGTCCAGATAGTTCGTTCGAATTTTGGTTCATGGAGGGATCTTTCCCTTGTTATTGTTGACAGGGGGGGACAATCTCTCAGTGGTTGAATCCGGTGAAATCCCGCACTGTTTCTGAATATACTGCCCTCCACTCAGCCTATGTGAAAAAGTCGAAACAGAGGCCTGGGTCGATACAAACAATCAACACTGCCTCCGCCCTATTGATCCACGAAGAAAGAGCAAGCCTGTTTGGGATCGCGCAGATTTTTGCAGAAATTAACAATTCAAATTACCGAAGCTATTTTTACCATAAACAAATCTCTCTTAACAAGGTTATGTATCAATTGTGCGCGCCACAAGTTTTGACAATAGTAAAGAGATATTCGCGTTTTAACGATGTGCTGGGTAATAAATCTATCATGTGCATGGGTCGAGCAGGTAGTAAGTTAATTTCGATCCAATTAACACGGCGGTAGACTAATGATTAAATAAGGACATTAAAAAACTGACAAGGTAGGACCAAGAAATCTAACAAAATTACTGCCCTGTAGGTTACGGCCTTCAGTTTTGTCCTAAGTATTTCTGCTGCCGAACGTGGCGACTTTAGGGAAAAGCTACAAAAGTTTATTTCGAAATCTGTCCACCAACAAAGTGCAGATGATGCACCATCGCCCAGGGCAGATCTTCATTCCTGCACCCTTACCGTTGCAGTTCATTTTGTTTGGATGATTCCGCTTGGAATGCAGCTGCTGGTAGTACCTCATATTCTAATAGCTATGTCCGTAATCCATGAAGGATGATTTATGCGTGAGGTTTTACTTACTCTTTGCCGAGCCCAGGGCGGCCTCGCTCGAACTTGGGGTTAGACTGTTTGTAATTTCGTAATAATAAATGGAACAGGATGACAACAGAAAGTCATCCGGCTCGTTTGGTTTTCAAACCAGTCAAATAGATGAATATTTTACTACGAAATAGATGTTCTATTTTTTGTTTAGCTTTTTTGCTGCGTATAGGACACCGGGAACTCAGCGCAATCGGTGGCAGGCCTCATTATTCGTGTCATGACCCTCTCTTTACCACCTGGGTTTTGCGAAGGGCTCGAACTCAGTTCCCCTGAAGATTTTGGGATGTTATACTCCATACTTTGGAATGGAGCAAAATTTTTTGCGCTAGCTGTCAGGGCGCATTAACATATCCTAGATGATTTTTTACCCAAAGATCGTGCATTTTTTGTACAAAAAGGCACTACCAATTTCAGGACGTAAGTTTAGATAAGAAAATTTTTTCTTTGATTCTTTCATGTCGCCCACTACAGCTACTCGACTTTGTCCCGCCTCCCTACGTCTCTAACAATAATCTATTTTCGCTCGTTCCGAGAAATTCGTTTTATAAATTTTTCGGCAACCGATAGACAATTAAACACGCAATTTCTCAAGAAAAATTTTATTGCCTGCAGAGCTCATTATCTGTCCGTTCATATTAAACCTTACTTTAAGACGGTTCTCAATATTGCATGGCCGTTAGTGATAAATTCGTTTCAAATTACCAGGATTCGCCTTGTAGCGCTAAATATTGTGTTTTGTATAAAGGCTGAAGGCCATTTTTCTATTTTTGGTGGTCGATGAAGACGAGCATCATTCGAATTACTTTTTGGCAAGTATGAAATTTAACCTATTTTCCAAAAAGGCGCGGTTCATTTTGAGGCTAAATCGTTTTGACAAAAAACAATATCGATCGGACTCATCGTATGAGATGAATTTTCGACAGGTTATATTCCTCGTTTCGATGGTACATTTACTCGCTGTCTTGCCTTTAGCATGCTGTAGTATACGCGATATGGCGGTTACAGTCGCTTAGGATGGTTTTTGTTTGGGACTTGCAGATGCTAGAGTACAAATTTTTTGTGGTTCTAGGCTATTGAGTAGCCGTTAGTTGATTTATTTTCTTTTAGGCATGCTATCCGTCTTGATCAAGGTGTCCAGATAAAACATGGTTTTCGAGTCCCCCCCGTCTCATCGTGACTTGTGCTTGGCAAAATTTAACTTTCTCTGGGATGAAATTTAGCAATTAAGTTATAAATATTATCGAGCATTTTCTTAGTGTTCTCCTGATGCTTGAACCATTTTTATACGAGTTTTTTTGTGTTTGTTTCCGAAAAACAAACGACATCATTAAACCCTGTCTTCACAATTTTGCTCTAAACCTCTATCCCACTGATGGACCGTGCGGCTGACAGCAGTGTACTGAAAATTGGATAAAACAATAATTGTCCTTTTGAGCCCCAATCCCAGGGGTTCGAACCTACCAGCAACCCTTTTTCCTCACGGTGTCATTCGTTCATCTGAGTGTCAAGATTTATTTTCTTAAATGGAAAAAATAATTTATAAATGTCATAACATTTGCTATTTCATAGCAGTATTGATATTTTTTGAATTCATTTTATACAGTCGGTTTCTACCAGACACGTCGAAAAAACAGACATTATTAGATATACATGCCGATCTAAAAAGATGATTATTAATTGACATTCTGAGATATATCAAGAAAAAAAAAAAAATAATATCAGTTTGCTAAGATTTTTTTGGTGCGAAATACCTTTCGTCTTGGGCTTACTCATTACCTGCAGTCCGCAATCACTCACGCGAATACATGTGTTCAATACATTATTTTATATGATTTTCTCTAGCATTAACTTTGAACCCACGAACTTCCTCAAATTAGCCACCACTTGTCAAATAGCAAACTTGTCAATAGTTCTACCTCAAAACTAGTTGGTACTTCCAGCAACAAAAATCCACCAACCGTTTATGTTTAGGCGCAATGAATGGCGTATGCCCTGGGATGTCCACTCCTTGAGGTTATTACGGGTATAACTGATATTATGCTAAGGGCAGTGGCGAATCTGAAATTGAAAATAATAAACGACGATCTTTATTTCCAAGTATTCCATGGTATATTAAAATCAAAGTCACATTACTATGCACTAGGAAAATCTGACTCCTGAGTAAAACCAAACGTCTGTGCTTGCTCATGTCCGCAACCTACGTGGAATGTATTTCATTTAATGACAAAAACGTCTTGTGTGATGACACAGACATTATGAATATAATAACCTTTGGCTTTCTAGTCAATTTTGAAATAATGTTTAATTTCAAATGATAAATCCATAAAATGATTGCTCTACGTGAGGACGAGTTTTCCTTCATAGGACGCGGCAAAATTGAAAAAAGATTGCGCTTAATCATAATGGGTTATGTGCACGTAATGTTTTTGTAACATACAAAAATAAAATAAGCCGAAAATCGGCGCCGTAGCCCCCCCCCCCTCATGGAAGTGTTTGCCATTAGATTCTTGAACGCTAAGACGCACACTCAAAAAAGGCCATTCTCTTCCACGGTCGGCCGAGGAGAAGGTGGGGTACATGGCACTATACCCGCCTTGGGAAACGTATGGCAGTGACCCATACCATTGTTGTGTAAATTGTATACACTGATAGAGCCCTCTTATATAATGTGGACTCCCTGAATCCGAGACTGAATTTTAAAAAACACGTTCCACGACGAGCGCAAGATCAGGGCTGGACTTGCAATTTCATAATATTATTGATTGGGTTACCCCAATCGGAGAAAATTGTATGTCTAACTTCCACTAAGTTCTTGATAAAACGTGTCACGTTGCAACTGGCTTCATGCGCTGTGTAAGCATGTCCGGCAACGCTTTCCCACCCAAAATTAGAACCATTTATAATAATAGCAACTTACAGTAACGAAAAGTTGCAAGTTGCCGCTGATGACAGGGCCTGGGACGGGGTGATCCACTCTAAGAAATAGCTATACAAAGAGAAAAATCTAAATGACTCAGTACTTTTACTCGGGAATATTTAATAAAGCTTACAAAACGCTGTTTTGGTCAGTTCCTGCCTGTAGGTATGGGCCTTTGAATCGTTCTAAAGTATTTTCTGTGAGTCACACGAGGCGAGTCTAAAGGAGCGTAAAAGAGGTAGGTGTTTTACCATGCCGGGCAGATACCATTAACTGTCTTTACCATGGCGTTGAGTTTTCGTTCGGGATGTTTTCAGTTTATAAGTGCAATTGTGTTTTTTTCTGGATGCTGTTTGGCCTTGCTCAGAATGAAGTTCAATAAAAAAAGTTACAAGTGATGATGGAAATACCCCGCCAAGGTTCGTCCATCAAAACTAATCCATACCTTGGCAATTCATCTCATTTTGGTTTGGAATTTTGCATATACGATACATTACTGAAATAAACATACGCTAAATTTATCGCACATTTATATGCATGGCCTCGAGGAATTTGGCTCATCGGATGTTTTCAATGCGTCTATTTTACTACCTTTGACTAGCTTTATCTATTTTTGTTGCGTTAAACAATTTGCAGCAGGTTTTTCGCTTCAAATAGCTGCGTAATGTGATTTGTTCATTTTTTTGACAGTCTTTTGAGCTCGACCATAGGTGTTAAGTGAAATACTGATACACGTCTTGAACCGGTGTTAGGTATTAAGGTTATTAAGTGGAGTAGGTGTTGTTCCTAGGTAGTCATAAGTAAGAATAACTTGAAACCTGGAAAATGAACGTACTCTTCTCCCCATTTCCCAAGCTGGAGAAATTCCTAACAATACGTACTTCTAGAAGGATGTTGTTGTTTTTATTACAAAAATCATTTTTACGTTAATTGTTTATATTGCGTTCAAAATTCTCGTCGGATATAAAATAGATAATATTGGCGAAGTAACAAAGTTTATATATTGATTCATAGTTTTGAAAACTTAGTGAGGCAAATTGTCGACTTAATGAGCGGAAGTGCGTCCTTTTTCTCTGGTCGGTGAGTCGTATACGACAAACTTCGTTAGTATGTCGGGGTGAGATAAATTATCTAAGTTGGAACGACATTATGTTGTTCACATCTTTAATGACACATATTTGATAATCTGTTCACACTCCCAATCTGTAGGTGCACGTTGAAATTGTAAGAAATTTAACCAAATTTCCCAATTCCTTAACCACAAAAAGAATTCATCAAAGTTATCACACTAAAAGTGATTGCCCTGCCTGAATTCAATATTTATACAAACCCCCGAATGTCGCGTTCCACCACAGTCAGAAGAATACACTCACATCTTTTTATAGTGCTTATAAACACTCATTGACCACTAAATAACCACTCCCTGTGGGAATGAATCGCTCTAAACAAGTACCGTCTGCTGTTGGCAAAAGCTGTGATTATTTCGGTTCTGCCCATTTCTCTCTTTCTTTATTAGGGTTTTCGAATTACTTGGCTATGGCACTGTCCGAGAACCTTTACCCGTGGTGCGTTGTTCCATCAAGCGTTAGGCACGGACTTGTGGTGACTGTGTATCTGTTCAATTTTACAAGCTCCGTGCGAAGTGCCTCGGTTTTAGGCTTTCGCCGCCTGCATTGGTGACGCTCTCGCAACACGTCATGTCTATCCATCGAACTAATCGTTTGAAACAGTTCGTCAAGAGATATTCAAACTCGGTGTACACGGTATCTTACCACTCGACTATGTAGGCTAACTGCGATTTACCGGAGAGGTTGTGGGTCGCTTTGTCGAAGTTTCATCTTATTATTCGGTTTCTCTTGCAGTATACCGTGTTCATGTCTATCCTAACCCAGTCAGATAACTTTGTATCTGCGGCGCGATGCCAATCACTGATCCATCTTCGTACAAAATACCACACAATTTGCTATGAACGATATTTTTCTGTCCGTCACATAATCGTCAACGTATACAAAAGGCGTCCGACGTTTCGAAATTCCTCAATTCCTCAAAACAGAGACGCGTGCCTGAGAAATCGCGTATACAAAATGGCGACGACCAAGTGGCGCGATATAAGATCTTTTCACGATGCATAAAAAACGAATCCATACCGGGTCTCCGAAAGCCTAAACTAATATTAACTCACTAACAATTTAATATTAAAGTAAAACTTAAATAAACTTTCGCTCGTAAACTATTCATTGATTAAGCAGACTTGACAGATATCATTCAAGAAATTTCGTTGCTTTTATGAAACTTTTTGGTGAACTTTGGTTACCAACCACGTCCTCATAGCACCAAAGGACCAATATAGCGAGTGATGGCTGTATTGGTGTCTATGTGTAGCAAGAATACCTATAAAAGCTCGCTATCATAACTTTTTATGATACAAAATAATATTTATTCAAACATAAAGCTTGAAAAAGAAAAACAAAAAAAAAAAAAAATCACCACATGGATTAAAACCACTCATGCTGCTAGCGTATTTACCGAAATTCTTTTTTCGTAGGAGTATTTTCAAATTGCCCCCCCCCCACCTTTATCACCAAAAATGATTTCAGACATTAAGCACTTTTTAAGGAGCGCGTGGTTGGAGTTAGAAGCTAGTTGGAGGATATAAAATCGGCGTTGTTTTGTCAGTAATCCTTTGAAGATTCGTGCTATCGCAGTAAAAATAAAATATATTTGAAACTCTTGATCATTCAATCTGTGAGCTAGAAAGGCTCACGAGATGTCTGAGGGACAAGAATGAACCAACCTGCAGATAAGGGCTTCAAGAAAAGTCTAACATATTCCCACGTCCCATGAAAGGCGACAGAATGAATCAAAGAAGTGGTAGATAGTTTACACACCGCCCAGGGCAGATCCCTCTTCACTACACTGCTACATGTTGTTTAGTTCTGTATAAAGTGGATTTCCGCCTTAGAGTTCAGTTGCTGGCACTTTGGATCTTTTGAGTTCAAATTACCGACTCGTGGATTTCTTTTAAACCCTGTCTCGGCATTGCTTCGGAGTGAATATCTTATGAACTAAATTACACTGGATACCATAACTAAACTGGATATGTTGCTCTATTTTAATAAAAATACTCATCCCATTTATGTTATATTATGCATATATTTATTCAAAAATCTCAACTCAAATGACAACTTTCTTTATTGGAGATGAGTGTGTGAAAAGCTCGGTAAGAAATGCTTGGAATACCAAACTCTCTAATCTTTATCAGGAACCTTGTTTTTCACATTATCACACAAAGTGGAATGCAAATATAAACTAAAATCCGACACCAACATGATCCAAAATCCACAGCCAACTCTAGAAATGGAATAAAATTCATGTGCAACAGAAAACCGAAATGAACAAAAACTAGCAAAAACCCAACCTGAATCTGGAGTCCAAAAACTAATATGACTTGAGCTCACCCAGACAAACCCACCGTTGACATACAGGGTGGACAAAACTAACATGTAGTGGGTGCGCAGTGTTGGGAGAAAGACTCGTCATTGCACTTCCTAAGTCCAAGAGGCAAGATCGAGGGGCACACGAGATGCGAGTCGAGTCTCCTTGTACTTACGTGCTCGCCAAGTTCAGAAAGAGTCGTTACAGGAAAATTGAAAAATATAAAATCTTCTTCGCATTTCACTCCTAACACGACACTCTTAAGAAGCGCTTACAGAAAAAAACAAACAGACTTAAAAAAAGGCATAGTCCTAATCCTGCTGTACCTAAATTACCACAACCACAATTGAAAAAAGAAGTTTTTTATTACAAACAATCTTCTTGCATTGAATGCATGCTTCAAATTATGGTGCTTTGGTATATTCAACTTTGCGTACCTTGGAGGTGACCAAATTAAAAACGTGGTAAAAATAAATAAAATGACTGGTAGATGTGCATACATCGACTAATGCAGATACGCATTACTGATCGCACTTTACTATAGTTTCCGCTTTGAGTGCAGTTAATATTAATGATGATATCTATATTTACATTAATGAATAATCGAATTAAGTCATGATGTTACAGCTGAAAAAAAGTTAGATTATGCAGATCCCTCGTTTTCCTATTAAATGCTTACATTGAAACTCGTATATTTGACCACTCACAAAAAAAAGGCAGTGTCAATAATAGCACTTAATTTTTAGTGAGTCTTTCAATCAGACTTGATGTTCGAAAGCTATAGTAAAACTAAGAAGTTTATTTGAAGTGCCGATTTAGAGTTGTACAAAAAACAGCTTTTTTCTGGAATGCAGCCAAGACAGGAATATGGAAAAATCGAGCAAGAATGACACAAATCCAACAAATCTTGCAGGATAAACACCAAATACTAATAGTGAGAGGGGCAATATGGGCAGAACCGGACTAAAGCAAATACAATCCATAATTACACAAAAAACATTACATCCGTATTTAAATTACTACAAAAATAAATGATTGAACACGTGTTAATGTGTTTAGCGATGTTGCTGTTTATCTCGTAAGGTCTCCCCAATTTGCTTATCTGTCGCAAACTATTTACTATTAACCACTGCGGATAATAATTATTCTTTTTTTCTTATCCCCTGAGATGTATCCTCGTGCCTCTTCCAACCCCCCACCAATTTATCCTTATTTTTTTTGACTCAAGTTATCATTTCAACATTCATTTATTTTTTTTTGCTACTGTGCGTGGACATGATGGTGGAAGAAGCCGTAAGCAGTGGTTTCCATGAACCACCCATGCACCGGGGAGGCGTCAATAGCAGAATGGCTTATTCGTAAGAGGTTAGAATATATGGTGAGCCCGCGGTATGGTCTATCTTAAATTTTATAATGATTATTAATAGAGGCGATAAACAAAATTAGGATTGATTTTGCCCTGAATCAAATAAAGGGCGAAGAAAACTGCGCATATGGTTTACAAATATTCTTGTGGCTCAATATGGATATATCAAAAAATTGGAGGCCAAATATTCAAAATTTACTATATCAAATATGGCCCCTCTTTCCACATTAGTCGGCATTCGATTAGTTTTGGCTCAACGATGCGAAACTTAAGTGGAAAAATGAGTTATGTTAGTGTAGAGGTTTACTAGTCATATCAATGGGACACGTCTTGTTCTCGAATCTTAGTATTTGAGGACATAAACTTATATTATGGGCTAAGATAACAAAAAGTTTTTTGAAAATCACTGTATTCATATAACTAATTAGTAAATGTATATACAAAGGACATATTCAAAATATAATAAAGACGATACTCGTAACTAATTATCGTGAACTCCTAAAGTGTGTATAGAGTGAATGCGGGAGTATTTTTCACCCATATTTGCTATTATAACCATAATGCAGGATTACTTTTCATTGCTGGCCTTTTTAGTCAATTTTTTATCCATTATTCATTGCAATGGTAAGATATTGATCAACCACTAGTTCGCCAAACACTAAATATTTGTTTTTTCGTTTAGATAGAATTTGAAATTATTTGGTACACATATTCATACAGAATGAAGAACCGTTCCAGAATCTCAAAAATTATTTAGATTTTTGCTTTTCTATAAGCTTTTTAGTCTATTATGCAGAAAGAATCATGATTTATGAAAAATTCAAGCAATTACCAAATTAAACCACGAAAATTAGATTAGAAGCAAAAAACAGGGACTTTGTTGGCTATAATATAAATATGCTTCAATGCTGGATTGGACTGAATTTCTGTAAGTGATAGAACCAGTATACTGATGCTTTAAGGGTTGGTTGTATTGGCCAGAATCTCTACATTATGATATACTACAACCATACACCAAAGTATTATAATATAAATGAAAAAAATGCAAGACCTCCTAGGACTAAACGAACAACATGTTTTCACCTGCACAGTATCAACTTTTTTTTTTTTTATTTTTTATTTAGAAAAAAACTAGTCACTAGAACCGAATGGAAATAGGAACAGAAGAATTCAAAATGAAAATACAAGCGCGTTACAAGTATATTGACTAGGTAAAAGTAGTCACAAGGAATCAAACGAGGTTCTGAGCCATGACATTGTGAACTTATCGGGTTCCAAGTGCTTTAAATGACTGCACTAATTAAGGCCACATAGGGTGTGGATTTGTGTATTAAAAATCAATTGTTGAACCAGTGGGCAGCGTGGCCGATGAAACTGACAATAGCTGGTCAAATATAACACTCCATGATTGAGCTGGGTATGTCAGAACACCCTAAAACATCGTACGAACAGAAAAGGCTTCACGAGAATGCTGGGGAGTGCCTTGAGGAGGTTATAATCCCACAATCATAGGGTATGCTTGATGACTCACTGGCTCTGGTTCCTCAAAATGAGGTCGGAATGGCAGGAGATGAAAATCTTCGTCACCAGATATGATTGTAAATAAACTGTTAATTGCCATACTGTGCGAAATGGGTCATTTCATTGCCAAACTTGTGCCGTCAGGTGAGTTTAGTATATCTGATGGCACAATGGTGTTGCACTTGATTCAAAATTTGTAGTCGTAACTGTGGTGGAATGTCAGCCACTATCGATACTCGAAGACTATGGGTTCCTCCAGCAGACAATTCGATAATTGTGACTACATTTCCCAAATTCTTTAACAGAAGAGCAACGTCCCTTCTTATGAGTCTGGCATAGAACAAATAATCAGAAAAAGTCCTAAATTATTGAAAATGATACTAGTTTAACACGATGCTCTTTAAAGTCGATAATCTGCAAAACAGGAGTTACAGTTATAAAGTAAAAAATACCACGTCAAAATCTTTGCAGGTTGGAGGCAGTATGCAACATAGAGCTACTTTAAAATGGAATAAGGCGAGGGTGGCAAAACCTGTGCTAAAAACATAAAGTAAAAACACAACGTCTTGCATGAGTTTATTTTCCTAAAGCACATATCAATGAGATTTTTTTTGCTGGTTAGCAAGTTTACAACATGAGATTCAAGTTTTTCCAAAAATCTGTTTTCCGAAATAAAAACGTTCAATAATGGCGAAAACGAAATGAACGCAGCAATAATCAGTGATGGTGGGTATTGTGATGTCATAAAGAGTGCAAGGGTGACAGTCATCCCACACAGTATCAAGGTCCTATTTTTTAGGGGGGGGTGAAAAAAATGATTCATACCTTGCCGATGTTCAGACGAAACTTGCCGGTTTAGGTATGAATTTTTGCCATAGCTCAGTACTGTAGCAGAAAGGAGGGACGTAAATAAAATTTGTAAACAATAGTGCGCTTCTGTATACAGAATATGTGGCAAACATAATAAATTCGCGGACAAGATCATCATAAATTGTAGTAATTCCCATAGTTAAAAGGCACTTCGCAAAATCCAGAGTTCCTGTTTATCTGTTATGCAGATTCAACTGTATCTTAAGAAAAAAGCGTTAGGCATTGTGGATTTTTTTTTTATTAACTTACGAGATAAATCAGCCATCCCAGACGCTTATCACAGGAATCCATTGCAAATTTATAAGGTTATACCAAAATCAACCAACGTAGACTTATTATTTGTTGGGTACGATAAGTCACCTAATGAAAGATACGATAGGGTTCTCCTTTTTCTCGTATGGGAGAGGAAAGCCTGATTGCAAGTGTATTCCAACGCTTGTCAGTTTTACGATTGAGCTATCATACCTGGGACCATAACATGGTGCACAGTTTACGCTACGTTTACATTAGCTTAAAAAATTGCAGACGAGAAACGTTAATTGACATAACAAAATTTTTTTAACATCACCAACATATGCCTACCGGTACTTTTTTGCCGAATAAAACCACATGATCTAATCAGATTTTTTTTTAATAGTTATTATGACTTTGATGATCTTTTGCCAATATTCTGATTAATTAGCCGATGTTATCAAAACAAATCCCTCGAGCTTATATCGACAACTAGGATTGATAAAAAAGGACAAAATAACCGGGTAAATCATGCATATATTCAACGACTTTATAAAACATCAGCCATGCCACCCAAAGTAGAGTGTGGTAGGGCGCAGAATGGAAGCGACCCCTAGTCGGGCACTGTGATACACAGTAATTATCAAATATCAAAGTGGGCGCTATACAATATATTGTGTAACTTGTGATCGTGGTCCCATATGAAGTTCTGCTGTGCATCAATAACTTTTGGCACGTCGGCCAAAACCATTCATTTTGAAAGTGTGATTCAAATCTCTTCAAACGTTGAAATTTTACCGAAATGTTGAGAGGACGCTTCCAGGTTAGTTAAGAACAGCTGCCACCGAGATATGTTACTGTATGATAGGATTCATTTTTATCCTGTGGAAAAGAAGAGCCTTAGAATGCAGTCAACCATATGGCGAAACGCGCTGTACCTATCGCTGCAGACACCGTCCGAATAAGGATGAAGATTCTTATTTCAATGTTTTACTATTTTGGTGTGGCGAAGGAATGGGATATTTGGAGGAAGGTAAGCCGCGCCCGGTTAGCTCAATGGGTAAGAGCGTGAGGGATGGTGAATGTAATGCGAGAGGTTGCTGGACGCCTCGTAGGTGGCTACACGTAAGCGCACGCTTAGGCTTCTACACCAACAGACGTCAATCTGTAACAGGAAAAATCAGGTGTAATTACAATAATTCAAAAACCCTTCCATCCGATTAGGAATGGCTATCTGCACGAGTAGAGAGAGATCGTGGTTCGCCATGCTGAACTCAAAATAACGCAATTTTCTTAAAGAATTTCTCTCAAAAAACTATCGAAACCAAAATTAATATGTCAATGGTAGAAAGGTCTATGAAAAAACCATATTCAATAAAAAGCAAGCTTGAATTATTTGAAAGAATTTTCACAACTTGAAAAAAAAACATAGCAGAACATGAACTGCTTCCTTGATCGCTAAAAATCAAATTTGTCTTTGCAAAATCAAAGTTTTTTTCTTCTTCAAGGGGTGGAAACCTGTGACTCTGTAAAAATAACATATAACTTTAATGAGCACTTCTTGACAGAAAAGTAAGAAAATGTCTGAGAAATACGAACACAGGAAAAATCGAAATTGTACCAATATGGGCGAATCTAGCAAGTCATCCATGTTCTTTTCGCCAAAATCGACAACTTAAATTCACTCAATCGTAAGATCATTTAAACCCGAAACGAGCTGTTGTAGACTTGATGAAGTGCCATTCAAGGTAATAATTAAGGTAAAACACGTTAGGATATGGTAACATTTCATTTTTATGCTGCGGGAGCGTAAGCCGACAATTCACCTTGATCATAATATTACGAATCTCGACCTCTGTTGCAGGTACCAGTTCCGAATCGGGGTGAACGTTTTTGGCTTGTCATATTTCTCATTTTCTTGTGTGTGGACCTGGTTGGTGGAGGAAGCCGTAAACAGTGCTCGCGTGAACCACCGTGCACCGTTGAGGCGACTAACAGACCTCTCGCATATATCGCATTAGTCGCAATATGACCAAGCACTGGCATTGGGAATGATTTTCACATACATGCGTAGTCTGTATATAATCAATCATGTATATTATGTACATGTTTGGTCCAACATATACATATCGCGTATGCTGTTTTAAAGTCAGGATCATCATCTCAAAATATATCGAGGGTAAACAACACAAATTTTAGGTCAGAGGACAATCGATGGGCAGAAAAGGGCAGAATTGGCATTTATAAATATCTAGCTTCCTGTATGTACTTCATCCTTGTCCTGAAATATACGAATGAACAAATGAATACAAAGAAGAGCGAAGGAAAGGAGGAAAAATATACATATGTTTGTAATAAACAACACCAATTACAGAGACAATCATATTGGTTACAATACAAGGACAACAACCACACTTATGTACATTGGACAAAACGAAGACACACAAACACGCGAGTCAAGTGTGAGTCACATATGGAAACACGCAAAGGTAACGCGACCCATCTGAGGTGCACACACGAAAATAAAAAAAGGGAAGGGGTTCAAGTCGCTCAATTTTTTGACAAATGCCATAAAAGGATCACACAATTCCTCACCTGCCCGTGACCCAAAAAATGTAATGCGATTATTGGAGAAAATTTAAGAATTTGATTTGCTAATGGTGCGTGTCACAGATGGACCGCGTTTTGGAAGCGCGATCCATGATTGACACACACTAGCGGAAAAAATAAGGTGTTAAAAGGAAACTACGGCCGCGATATTTGTGTGACGTAATCGGGAGAATTGTGAAGAAAAGTTCCACTGAGGTCATTTCTGGATTGTTTATATCGGCAATCTTTCAACGTTGGGAAATTACAATTGGTAGCCCTCAAGTCTTTGTCTGTGAAGCGTCTATATTTACATGGCCTGAAACAAAACGAAAAAGAGCAATGACTGGACCAAGCATAGTATGGCAGACACGCTGTGGGAGTATCTGCCACACGCACGTAAGTTCACTAGCACCTGATTAAGTCCTTTAACTTAATTGTTGAAACAGCACGTTGCTATTAGTATCGAGTTTGCACAGTGTGTCTGTTTACGTCAAATGAGGGCATGCTGAGGCGCGATATTTCCAGCCAATTTACGGCGCCCATTATCTAGGTCATGAAAATGAACGATTAAGGATATGGCGCCGTATACGTGCAAGCGAGCAAAATCGGGAAAACATTAGAAAATTGGGTTTAGAAAAAGGGATATGGTAAATTGGGTTGGTTTTCAGGATCGGATCAGGTTCGGATTCAACCTCCTGATTTAATGAATTATTGACACTTTGGCGCATTTGGAAATAGGTGGAAACTTCCTGTTCAGGGTTCTATCAGGATCAGGAGCGTGATATTCTCATTCCGGATTGGGTCTGCTTTGGATTCAGCACGCAATTTGTGATTCAGGATCGGATCTGGATTCAAAAATTCCTGACTCCGCACACCTATAGCAGCCGCCAGTAGCACTCAATCCAAAAGATGGCGCTATGTCGCCAGTTCTAGCAGAGCGAGGTCAGGCGAAGGTTGATGAAGCATGTCCCGAGCTGTCAGTAAAATTCAATACTGAAGATGGCGCTATATCGCCTGTTCTAACCAGTGGCCCTAACAGAGTGCAGTCAAGCGAAGAATGCACGCCCCTGTTGCTGTCAGTAATATAAAAATACTCAAATCAAAATTTGGTGCTATAATTCCAGCAGCGCAGGATTACTTTAGAGGTTGGGGATTATATATTTATGCCGTGATAATACACATGACGTCATAATATAAGTACAAAACCGGACTGAGACCCATATTAAACATTTACCGTACTTGGAGTGGCGGCAAACGGTATTAAATCTTGACCGGGCAAATACTGCTTGCCGAAAGCGCACAAAATAGTTTTTGATACTTTTCTGTGAAAATTCACCGATTTAAGACGTAAAAATGTGAATTCAAGTAAATATTTGCATGTAATGATAATCTTGTCTGCAATATTTGAAAAAATGGGGTTGGCAGAGAAAAGCCTTAGTTGGGGGCATTGATCTGAAGCCTTCTTGGTTTTGCAACTGCAGTGCAGAATGGACAAAACCGACCAACAACGTAAGTATATAAGCAATCAAGAAATCTTATTCTGGTTTCATTTTAAAACTTAGACTCCGACGTCTACAAGTGGTGCCGTGAGTACATGTCAGGGCGCGCACATTTTTCCTCCCACACATTCTTAAGTTAATGGAAGCGATTACTTCTGTGCAAACGTCGCGAAAATATTATCTGAGGTTATATTTAGACATTCACCGAGTGTAAGAAGGTAATTCCCTTTTCCGGCATTCGCATTTATGACGATATAGATTAATTGACATTGGCTGATTGGGGAAGCCCCACACGATGTTTTTGTAGATTTAATTCCTGTCCTGGTTTTGTCCATGCTCAGCTTTCTAGTAGGATTTTGTTATTGTTCGACTTTCGCCGTTTGGATGGACATACATGTGTAAACGATGTCTGGATATTACAATGCTGAATATCACATGAAATACAACATTTACGTTAAACAGCGCCATGAAATTAATGATATGGTGGTGTACCGGTATTAAGGGTAAATTTATTTGTTACCCAGTACAGGTAATATATTTATTTATATAATTTTTCTCTGCGCTCTTGTCTGAGCAATGTCCTTTTGCTTTAATATATCTTCATCGTACACCCAAAATAGCGTGCCTGGTGCTATGCTTGTGTTGTTCAATCTTTCCAATCTGTGATTTCACTAATGTCACAATGTTTATGTTTCTAAGAACCAAATAATTTCATGTACCATGTATTATATTGTATGTTCTGTGTTTGTTATAATTACTGGGCCATGAATGGTGATTCAAAACAAATCATGCAAACATTGAATAATGAACTTAAATTGTTGAACTTAACCATAAAATTTACAAAATTACGAACAATTATTTAACCCAATTTGGAAAAATTTACAAAATTACGAACAATTATTTAACCCAATTTGGAGTTAACAGTTCAATTTCCAAAAAAAGAATTTCTCTGTGTTTGGTTTTGTCCATCTTTTTTCTTCTTTCATGCGCAAAAAACGAAAGTTATTTTTGTACTGTATATTTAATTTACCTGGATGAATTATCAATGAAATTATGACAATTTTTTTTCGGGTATGGTAA
>OZ023142.1:18612614-18675138 GCA_963675895.2 Styela plicata | reverse complement strand
ATATTTGAGGTTGAAGGCAGCACCTGATATGAAGCATCCAATGACCATGGGTATGCAAAGGAATACATAGGCTTGCATTGAATTCAGCTTGTGGTATCTACTCTGGTCAATGTTAACAATATCTGCCATATCTTGCTTCAATATAGCAGCCTCAGACAACAGGCACAAAACATGTTGGTGTAATAATTTTGAAACCTGACCTACTTCCTTGTGCTTATATTGTCATCAGAAACTTCCACAACATTTTGTCCAGGAACGAATATTTGAATATCTTCGGTGCTTTCTTTATTAGAAGTTTCATTCTCCGATGTAGTATGAACTAAAATAAATATCTTGTATTTTAATTCTGCTTTTAAACCACTCATTTTTCAACAAAAAACCTTCCATAGAAAATTGTGGATTGGTTATAAAATTGTCATAACCTAGCCGTAAGGTAATTACTACTTTTTTAGGTGGACTCTATCAGTTTTAATGAACTTTATCTGTTACTGGGCATAGTGTGAAAATCTTTGATAATGCACATAATTTTTTTTAAAATCCTGGTGCTTTTTCAATGCATTCCATGTCCTGCACCAATGCACGAGAGGTGCTTGTGCAAGCTCGATACATGTTTCAATGAAACTACCCCTAAACATCTTTAACACGGATAGGCCGTTTCTGTGATCTCAGTCTTCACCGCTAATATACATTTCTGTAGATAGTGTCCTGGGTTTTGAGGCATTTTAAAACACCACAAAGTATCTTGGAAAAAACTGAAGTTATTGAAAGGATTATTGTATAAATTAATTAGAATTATTCTGCTTAAATGATAAAGTGAATTCTGATGGAATTCCAGTGCCTTGAACAGATCCTGACTGGATAAGACAAAAAAGTTGGGTTTCTTAAAAAACTGACATTACGAAGTATTAAATAGAATTCTTTTGGAATTCAAAAATAATATATTGGTTCTGAAGGTAAGAATTACTTTATTTACCTGAGCTATAATATGTCGGCCATTCTTCTATTTCCATATTGCTCCTCATCAATCCTTACTCAACCATATTTTCAACTGCAAAACAAAATACTTTTGTAAACATTTAATTGTTAAATGAAGAAAATTTATTCAGAAGGTGACAAACTGATACATTATGGTGTGCAGAACCAGTGACTATGGCTACTTTCATTAACCATGCATTTTCCATGTGTAGGAAAACAAGAGAAGGTCAGGTGAGAACTATTTATTTCTTATTCTTCGATTTTAGACTAATATCGAGATCGAAGTATCGAGAGGCCTTGGGTCATCATGAGGTTCAAATAAGGGTCAGGAAAAACTGATTCATTTGAAATTTAGAGAAGTGATTAGAGGTTTTTCAATC
This sequence comes from Styela plicata, assembly GCA_963675895.2. Lineage (NCBI taxonomy): Eukaryota > Metazoa > Chordata > Ascidiacea > Stolidobranchia > Styelidae > Styela > Styela plicata. The sequence goes on along the minus strand of OZ023142.1, from coordinate 18,673,783 downwards.
ACCCAAGACAGATACAACTCACAGCACTTTGACAATTATTTAAGCTATGTTACTATATAAATGGTGCTCGTGTACAATGTTCATTCTAAGCATACTAATTTGTAAAAAAATTTGTGCCAAATGACCATTTTTAGCTTATTTCAACCTCCCGCGGGTGATTTTAGGCGCAAACAAAACACCTTCGCACGTTCTAATCAAAGCAGGAAAACGCCGTTTCATCAAATTTCAATTCGTGACACCTGCGGTTGCCAATTATTATGTAAATTCACTTTATTTTATAACTAACATAATTTGTATGCCCTACTTTATGATTTGAGTATTATCTAGAACAGCGTTAAAGAGATAAATTGCGAGCCATACTTTTGAGTTTTACCCAGAGCATTTTTGTTAGCGTTTTTTGCCGCAATTAGGATATCTTCGGTGTCGTTTTTTTTTTAGTGTTACCTAGTGCACCGAGTTGATGTTTTTGACGCAGATTTAATGACTTGGGCTTAGCGTGCCCCAGGTCGGTGCTTTTGACATAATTAAGATAACTTGGGCTATTTAATTTTTATTTTTACCCGGTGGCTGGTTTTGACGCAGTTAAGATTGCGGGTAGTATCATTTATTTTGAGTACCGGTATTACCCAGGGCACCTAGTTGGCGTTTTTGATGCAAATAAGATAACTTGAATGCAATATTATTTATTTAAATTTTATTTAGCTGAGCATGATAAAAATAGACCACGCCATGGCGGTGCTGTGCATCAGTGGCCCAAGAAGGGCACAACGTGAAGTTTGTGGTTGTACGAGAACCCAGGTCATTTTGTACAGCAGATATATTTCATTAAATTTATGTGTTCATATTCTATTTGCAAAATAAAATATGTATAAAATACAACACAAAATCCCTCTGTGTGTTGTCCATCAATCACATTCCCATGTTTGATCATTTTCAAATTACTTTTGTCAGGGTGGCATGACCTTGATTTCCCCGGGCGACTGATTTCCAGTGTTAAATAATAATTTTTTTTTTTATAGCCACTTCTTAGAGTGGATCACCCTGTCCAAGGCCCTCTAACAGCGGCCACTTATAGACGGACAGAGTTACAATTACCGGGAAGATTTTCCTGTTCGGCTTAGCCTGCCCAAGTTATTACACCCTGGGTTGAGTGGTGGGCATGGATAAGCGAGCCGGACTCGCCGAGGCTCGAACCCGAGATCTCCAACCTGCGATGCCAACATATTTAACCACTAGGCCATCGCACCCACAAAAATAATACTCCAATCATGCGTAATTCAGCCTAATTCTAATTCTTGTGTCGCCGTCTGGGAATTTGCAGTCGATGATTGGATAATAATTTCATTGTTATGTTATCTTATGCAAGATATGGCACTAAATTTATGTCCTTATCATGATTGGTCAAATCATTAAAATTCACTGATTGTTGATCGGCCTTGACAATAAGTATCGCAATAAATATGCACATAGACATGAAATTGTACTGCAGATCAGCCGCTTGGGCAAAAATCTGGTTCCCGTCTCTGTTGCACACGCTGTGCCCAAGCTTAAAAAAGCGTGAACAAAATACATTTTGAGTAGTTCGAGATTCTATACTCGTGCCGTGAACTTCCACCAAAATTATGGAAAGAATGATCATAATAAATTTAACCCTTATTTATTTTTTGACTAGAACCAAATTTGGAAAGATTCGCTTGAATTTAAATCAATGTCCCACAATGCATTTATTATTTTGATCTTTTGTTTGTTGCAAAAATATATTTAATAATGGCTGTTCAATTACTAATGAAGGCTTTTGGACGTGGAGGTCAGCTTTGACAAAAATATCTTTCTCGAAACATTTTAAACTTTTAGTTTCGTCATTAATGAAAATTAGAGGCTCCAAATTGCCATTACGTCATCATGAGGACTATTTTTTCAGCTCCCAATTTATCTTATCATTTTACATATCTGGTCATGGTTGTTTTTAAAAGTAAGTTCATTCTCACAAGTACGTTTTCACATATACCGTAGCTGGAGCGCTTGTTTGCGGGCCTTACCATTGGCTGTCGTAGAATCCTATATTTTCATGACAAACAGCAGTTTTAATAAATTTTTTCATTACCAAAATGTTGCGTGTCAAACATATATATGATGATGAAAATTATGTTAATTTGAAAGTTAAAAGTTGTAATTTGATATTAGGCATAGATCCTGTAGATATCATGTCTGTAAAGAAGAAACGAGGGACAAGTGGGATCAGAGACGTGGCCGGACAAATGGAAGAGCGAATTCCTGTGCGCTTTGTGTGATATGAGGATTGAAACAGCTGAGCACATAATTTGAAAGTATTTTTAACAAAACAATGTTACCATAATACATAAAGTACACTGTAACAAAAATGCAGTAAAATGCAGTTTTTTTTACTGTAATTTTACTCTGCCATACTAACAGTGGCAACAATGATACAAACTAAAGGTGACATGTACCTGATCATAGAATACATATTTTGGCATCCGGCATATTGCTTATTTGTTATCTGTTCATGGACAGGTAATACCAAATAATTCGAAAACCCACAAAAAAAAAACAACGAAGCAATGGAGCGACAAAAAACAGAATACCTAAGCACCGGAACGACAAAAAAACAGAGTACTGAAGCACTGCAACGACAAAAAACAAAAAGAGAGTACCGAAGCGCTGACACGATGAAAAACAGAGTACTGAAGCACCGGAACGACAAAAAAACAGAGTACTGAAGCACTGCAACGACGAAAAACAAAAAGAGAGTACTGAAGCGCTGACACAATGAAAAACAGAGTACTGAAGCACTGGAACGACGAAAAACAGAGTACTGAAGCGCTGGAACGATGAAAAAAAGAGTACCGAAGCACTGGAACAACGAAAAACAGAGTACTGAAGCACTGGAACGGCAAAACACAAAGTACTGAGACACTGGAACGACGAAAAACAGATTATCGCGGGTTTCATCCCAGGCAAGTATGGTCAAGGTGCATGAACGAAAAAGCCTTCAAAGAACAATACGTGCGGAAGCGTGCCCTTCAGCAAGGAATTTTGCAGATAGCTAAAACATAAAACAGATATACAATCACTTAAAATGTCCATTCCTGACGATTGTTGGGTATAACCCCCATAATATGTTCACGGACAGGCGATACCAAATAATTAGAAAAACTTGAAAAATAACTTTTACGTTTACTTATTTCACATATTTTAATTTTACAAAATAATTGGTTTAGTTAAGTTCATGTTCAGGCTGATTTCTGCCAGTGCGAGAATTTTATTTTCAGAACTTATATATCTTCCAAAAATCAAACATATAAGATTGTAGTGTTAGCTGGTGAAAACAAACCTTCGATCCAAGTTGATCCAATTGATTCTGTAATGGTTCTTTATCCTTCATTTCCCATTCACGCAAATACAGATCCTCAGTAATATTAGGAAGGAGGTTTGCAACTGCACGAATATCACCTTGACTTGCATTTCTCTTTTCATTCAGATTCAAACGCCTGATCTAAGGAAACAATTGATATTCTTATTTTTTAGATGCAATTTCACAAGGTGAAGTGAGTTGAGTGGTATCTGCCACAGGCGATTGTAAATAACATTTACCAATTCTTTGCATTCTTTTAGTTGTCTCCTACGACCCACAGGAAATATGATAGGACTATTATAAAGCCCCTACCTACAAGACTAAAATAATAGGAATTTGCACTCTCGTATATTACCTAACTAAAAAAAATTCTAACGTACAGGGAAAATTTTATATAAATGAGTATAGATCGCCCTCATCCCACAATTTTAAAGATAAAATTTTATAATATGTCTCAGATTCAGGAATCCAAGATAAACTTTCATATTCACAATAAAAGCAATGTCTGATAATCATTCCCAAAACAATTTTAATATTATATTATTGAATATCTTCGAATAATATTATATTATAATTATATTTCTCTTTAGTCAAACACCTAAGTATGATGATCTATTCACTCATATATCGTACTAAAATAGTCGCAACCACTGTTAATGGCCGAACATGCTTTTGTATGGTTTAGAGTTCACCAAGCTTGAATTCTGCATGGCCCATAAAAACCGGCTATGAGGTATTTGCTGACATTGCATATTGGCCCAAAAAAGAGAATATTCATCATTGGTATAAGTCACATGAACGTCCAATAACAGATTACTATAACAACCTATAAGTCTAAAATGGAAACGAAGAAAGTTTCGATAACAACTCGATTTTATTGAAACTACTGATATTATTTGTAATTTAGTTTTTGTTATGTGTATGTCAAGTTCACACTGAGGAATACAGCCAGTAGATTCATATACGATAAAACCCATTTTTTCAAAAATTCTGCTCGCGACTTCCACAATAGGCATTGTCCAAGGCTTCCAATAATTGTCAGTATTTCATCAACTGACCAGTAACAGAATTATTATTTGACAGTTTTGTAAAATAATTCTAAATCTTGCGCCGTTTCGAAAGGTGAAGTCAAAAGTCAAAAACCAATTTTCTATACAACATAGAATTTATTGACCATTTGAACATGGTTTTATTTCAAATATAGATATTTTATGTGTCTTTGTAAATCAAGTAGACTGTAATTTTTGTTTGATCATAAAATTATGATGAATTTATTTTTTTTCAACAATACCACCAAATAAAAATATATTTTGTTGACACATTGCAATGAATTAAATTAAATTAGTGACGAATTAGTCAAAATAGCATCGATGAACATTGGCACTGGTTACGATCAATCGAAAAGGTTTTAGCGAACGCTGTCCCACACCCACACATTCTATGAACAGAAGGTCCAATCAGGGAAAACTACGCTAAACATTTTTATCATGCAAGAGTTGGCCATATATCGTATTCGTAGCGATTAATTCGAAGGTTAATTTAACACTTCGGTCTCGAGTTATAATTTGATATCGGAACTGTGGCCATATAAACATGGACCGTAGCATCGATTCTGACCAGATGGTGCACATCAGCCCAATTTTTGCCTGTGGTGCACATTATAGTGTCGTAAGATAGACAATCAAAGTCATCCCCTCCTTAGAAAATTTTTGAATCAGCTACCACCATGGAATTTTAACAGTTAGTTATTTAATTAAATTGAAATTTAGGTCACTTAGCAAAAAAGGGGGGAATCGCTGTATAAAATTTATTCGATAGTTTTGAGGTTAAACAGATATTTATGGATAAAAGTCCAGCATTAATTTCGAAAAAAAATTTCCATATTCATCATTCTTTGCTTTACCTTTGTGTTTCCCAATGATGATTTAAAAGCTTGTAGTTGATCTGATGACAGATTGCAGTAGCCGAGATCCAAGTCTTTAACACAGGATTGATTGGAAAGTATTTCACCAACTGATGATAAACCTTTAACTCCCATGTTTGTGTTGCCAAACAGCTTCAAGTTCCTGATCTGTATTGAAAAGAGAAGGTTGATAGATGATGAGTTTTCACTGGGATCCCCAGTATAAGTCAATGGTCAAGCGCCAATGGATATATAAATGGACCACAGGTAAGCAGTTGTTCTGCAAACAATTAAAAATGGGTAAATCTATCTCAAAATGTAGAGAATAAAACAAAAACGTTCTTTTGACTTTGACTATTTAGATAAATAATTAAGGTCATATGTCTATTTGAAAATAATTGCTGGAAATAAGAAAGAATTTCTTTTTATCAATTCCCAATGATGTTGTGGTCATTTGTTATTCAATTCTAATGTGTTAATTCTGCTGCACATTTTCTAGGTAAATCAGCATTACCGTAGTGAAACAATCTTAACTTTGAAATGCCAATTCAAAAAGTGAAGTCAGCTGAATTATAAACCAATTTCGATTATACAATTTAGAGTTTATTAACTTGTAACACATAAGTTTATTTCAATTATATATATTTTTATATGCCTTTGTAGGTGAAGTAGACTGTTATTTTTATTTAATAATCTTTAAAATTAGGATTAATTTAAATTTTGTAATATTTTTTCAACAGCAGCAGAAAAATAAAAACATAATTTTGTTGATACACTGTCATGAATTAAATTAGGAATGGATTAGTTAAAATAGCATCAATAAACATTCTATGGCACATGCTTGGGATCAACTGACTTGGTCTTATTAACGCTGCCCCGCACCTACACATTCTATGAACAGAAGGTCCAATCAGGGAAAACTACGCTAAACATTTTTATCATGCAAGAGTTGGCCATATATCGTATTCGTGGCGATTAATTCGAAGGTTAACTTAACACTTCGGTCGCGAGTTATAATTTGATATCTGAACTGTGGCCATATAAACATGGACCGTAGCATCGATTCTGTCCAGATGGTGCACATTAGCCCAATTTTTGCCTGTGATGCACATTATAGTGTCGTAAGATTGACAATCAAAATCATCCCCTCCTTAGAAAATTTTTGAATCCGCTACACCATGGAATTTTAACAGTTAGGTATTTAATTAAGTTGAAATTTAGGTCACTTAGAAAAAAAGGGGGAATCGCTGTTTTAGAGCAAAAATAATTTATTTGACAGTTTTAAGGTTAAACAGATACTTATAGATAAAAGTCCAGCATTAATTTCAAAAAAAAAATTTCTATTTTCGTCTTTCTTTGCTTTACCTCTGTGTTTTCCAATGATGATTTGAAAGCTTGTAGTTGATCTGATGACAGATTGCAGTGGTTGAGATCCAAGTATTCAACACAGGATTGATTGGAAAGTATTTCACCAACTGATGATAAACCTTTAACTCCCATGTTTGTGTTGCAACTCAGCACTAACTTCCCGATCTGTATTGAAAAGAGAGGGTTGATAGATGATGAGTTTTCACTGGGATCCCCAGTATAAGTCAATGGTCAAGCGCCAATGGATATATAAATGGACCACAGGTAAGCAGTTGTTCTGCAAACAATTAAAAATGGGTAAATCTATCTCAAAATGTAGAGAATAAAACAAAAACGTTTTTTTGACTTTGACTATTTAGATAAATAATTAAGATCATATGTCTATTTGAAAATAATTGCTGGAAATAAGAAAGAATTTCTTTTTATCAATTCCCAATGATGTTGTGGTCATTTGTTATTCAATTCTAATGTGTTAATTCTGCTGCACATTTTGTAGGTAAATCAGCATTACCGTAGTGAAACAATCTTAACTTTGAAATGCCAATTCAAAAAGTGAAGTCAGCTGAATTATAAACCAATTTCGATTATACAATTTAGAGTTTATTAACTTGTAACACATAAGTTTATTTCAATTATATATATTTTTTATATGCCTTTGTAGGTGAAGTAGACTGTTATTTTTATTTAATAATCTTTAAAATTAGGATTAATTTAAATTTTTGTAATATTTTTTCAACAGCAGCAGAAAAAAATAAAAACATAATTTTGTTGATACACTGTCATGAATTAAATTAGGAATGGATTAGTTAAAATAGCATCAATAAACATTCTATGGCACATGCTTGGGATCAACTGACTTGGTCTTATTAACGCTGCCCCGCACCTACACATTCTATGAACAGAAGGTCCAATCAGGGAAAACTACGGTAAACATTTTTATCATGCAAGAGTTGGCCATATATCGTATTCGTGGCGATTAATTCGAAGGTTAATTTAACACTTCGGTCGCGAGTTATAATTTGATATCTGAACTGTGGCCATATAAACATGGACCGTAGCATCGATTCTGTCCAGATGGTGCACATTAGCCCAATTTTTGCCTGAGGTGCACATTATAGTGTCGTAAGATTGACAATCAAAATCATCCCCTCCTTAGAAAATTTTTGAATCCGCTACACCATGGAATTTTAACAGTTAGTTATTTAATTAAATTGAAATTTAGGTCACTTAGAAAAAAGGGGGAATCGCTAGATAAAAGTCCAGCATTAATTTCGAAAAAAAAATTTCTATTTTCATCTTTCTTTGCTTTACCTCTGTGTTTTCCAATGATGATTTGAAAGCTTGTAGTTGATCTGATGACAGATTGCAGCCGTTGAGATCCAACTCTTCAACACAGGATTGATTGGAAAGTATTTCACCGACTGATGATAAACCTTTAACTCCCATGTTTGTGTTGCAACTCAGCAATAACTTCCCGATCTATATTGAAAAGAGAGGGTTGATAGATGATGAGTTTTCACTGGGATCCCCAGTATAAGTCAATGGTCAAGCGCCAATGGATATATAAATGGACCACAGGTAAGCAGTTGTTCTGCAAACAATTAAAAATGGGTAAATCTATCTCAAAATGTAGAGAATAAAACAAAAACGTTCTTTTGACTTTGACTATTTAGATAAATAATTAAGATCATATGTCTATTTGAAAATAATTGCTGGAAATAAGAAAGAATTTCTTTTTATCAATTCCCAATGATGTTGTGGTCATTTGTTATTCAATTCTAATGTGTTAATTCTGCTGCACATTTTCTAGGTAAATCAGCATTAGTGCAACAATCTTAACCTTGAAATGCCAATTCAAAAAGTGAAGTCAGCTGAATTATAAACCAATTTCGATTATACAATTCAGAGTTTATTAACTTGTAACACATAAGTTTATTTCATTTATATCTATTTTTATATGCCTTTGTAGGTGAAGTAGACTGTTATTTTTATTTAATAATCTTTAAAATTAGGATTAATTTAAATTTTGTAATATTTTTTCAACAGCAGCAGAAAAATAAAAACATAATTTTGTTGATACACTGTCATGAATTAAATTAGGAATGGATTAGTTAAAATAGCATCAATAAACATTCTATGGCACATGCTTGGGATCAACTGACTTGGTCTTATTAACGCTGCCCCGCACCTACACATTCTATGAACAGAAGGTCCAATCAGGGAAAACTACGCTAAACATTTTTATCATGCAAGAGTTGGCCATATATCGTATTCGTGGCGATTAATTCGAAGGTTAATTTAACACTTCGGTCGCGAGTTATAATTTGATATCTGAACTGTGGCCATATAAACATGGACTGTAGCATCGATTCTGTCCAGATGGTGCACATTAGCCCATTTTTTGCCTGTGATGCACATTATAGTGTCGTAAGATTGACAATCAAAATCATCCCCTCCTTAGAAAATTTTTGAATCCGCTACACCATGGAATTTTAACAGTTAGTTATTTAATTAAATTGAAATTTAGGTCACTTAGAAAAAAGGGGGAATCGCTAGATAAAAGTCCAGCATTAATTTCGAAGAAAAAATTTCTATTTTCATCTTTCTTTGCTTTACCTCTGTGTTTTCCAATGATGATTTGAAAGCTTGTAGTTGATCTGATGACAGATTGCAGTCGTTGAGATCCAACTCTTTAACACAGGATTGATTGGAAAGTATTTCACCGACTGATGATAAACCTTTAACTCCCATGTTTTTGTTGCAACTCAGCAATAACTTCCCGATCTGTATTGAAAAGAGAGGGTTGATAGATGATGAGTTTTCACTGGGATCCCCAGTATTAGTCAATGGTCAAGCGCCAGTGGATAGATAAATGGACCACAGGTAAGCAGTTGTTCTGCAAACAATTCAAATAAGTAAATCTATCTCAAAATGTAAAAAATAAAACAAAAACGTTCTTTTGACTTTGACTCTTTAGATAAATAATTAAGATCATATGTCTATTTGAAAATAATTGCTGGAAATAAGAAAAAATTTCTTTTTATCCATTCGCAATGATGTTGTGGTCATTTGTTATTCAATTCTAATGTGTTAATTCTGCTGGACATTTTCTAGGTAAATCAGCATTAGTGAAACAATCTTAACTTTGAAATGCCAATTCAAAAAGTGAAGTCAGCTGAATTATAAACCAATTTCGATTATACAATTTAGAGTTTATTAACTTGTAACACATGAGTTTATGTCAATTATATATATTTTTATATGCCTTTGTAGGTGAAGTAGACTGTTATTTTTATTTAATAATCTTTAAAATTAAGATTAATTTAAATTTTGTAATATTTTTTCAACAGTAGCAGAAAAATAAAAATATAATTTTGTTGATACACTGCCATGAATCAAATTAAATTAGTGACGAATTAGTCAAAATAGCATCGATAAACATTGGCACATGCTTAAGATGAATTGACAAGGTTTTAGCGAACGCTGTCCCACACCTACACATTCTATGAACAGAAGGTCCAATCAGGGAAAACTATGTCTAAACATTTCTATCATGCAAGAGTTGGCCATATATCGTATTCGTGGCGATTAATTCGAAGGTTAATTTAACACTTCGGTTGCGAGTTATAATTTGATATCTGAACTGTGGCCGTATAAACATGGACCGTAGCATCGATTCTGTCCAGATGGTGTACATTAGCCGAATTTTTGCCTGTGGTGCACATTAAAGTGTCGTAAGATTGACAATCAAAATCATCCCCTCCTTAGAAAATTTTTGAATCCGCTACAGCCATGGAATTTTAACAGTTAGTTATTTAATTAAATTCAAATTTAGGTCACTTAGCAAAAAAAGGGGGAATCGCTGTTTTAGAGCAAAAATAATTTATTCGATAGTTTTAAGGTTGAACAGATATTTATAGATAAAAGTCCAGCATTAATTTCGAAAAAAATATTTCCATGTTCATCTTCCTTTGCTTTACCTCTGTGTATCCCAATGATGATTCAAAAGCTTGTAGTTGATCTGATGACAGATTGCAGTTTTCGAGACCCAACCATTCAACATAGGATTGATCGGAAAGTATTTCACCAACTGATGATAAACCTTCAACTCCCATGTTTGTGTTGTATCTCAGCAATAAATTTCTGATCTATATTGAAAAGAGAGGGTTGATGACTGATAAGTTTTCACTGGGATCCCCAGTATAAGTCAATGGTCAACCGTCAGTGTATAGATAAATGGACCACAGGTAAGCAGTTGTTCTGCAAACAATTTAAATAGGTAAATCTATCTCAAAATGTGAAAAATAAAACAAAAACGTTCTTTTGACTTTGACTCTCTAGATAAATAATTACGAACATATGTCTATTTGAAAATAATTGCTGGAAATAAAAAAGAATTTCTTTTTATCCATTCGCAATGATGTTGTGGTCATTTGTTATTCAATTCTAATGTGTTAATTCTGCTGGACATTTTCTAGGTAAATCAGCATTAGTGGAACAATCTTAACTGTGAAATGCCAATTCAAAAAGTGAAGTCAGCTGAATTATAAACCAATTTCGATTATACAATTTGGAGTTTATTAACTTGTAACACATAAGTTTATGTCAATTATATATATTTTTATATGCCTTTGTAGGTGAAGTAGACTGTTATTTTTATTTAATAATCTTTAAAATTAAGAATAATTTAAATTTTGTAATATTTTTTTCAACAGTAGCAGAAAAATAAAAATATAATTTTTTGTTGATACATTGCCATGAATTAAATTAAATTAGTGACGAATTAGTCAAAATAGCATCGATAAACATTGGCACATGCTTAAGATCAATTGACAAGGTTTTAGCGAACGCTGTCCCACACCTACACATTCTATGAACAGAAGGTCCAATCAGGGAAAAAACTATGTCTAAACATTTTTATCATGCAAGAGTTGGCCATATATCGTATTCGTGGCGATTAATTCGAAGCTTAATTTAACACTTTGGTCGAGAGTTATATTTTGATATCTGAACTGTGGCCATATAAACATGGACGGTAGCATCGATTCTGTCCAGGTGGTGCACATTAGCCCAATTTTTGCCTGTGGTGCACATTATAGTGTCGTAAGATTGACAATCAAAATCATCCCCTCTTTAGAAAATTTTTGAATCAGCTACAGCCATGGAATTTTAACAGTTAGTTATTTGATTAAATTGAAATTTAGGTCACTTAGCAAAAAAAGGGGGGGAATCGCTGTTTTAAAGCAAAAATAAAAATTTACTCGATAGTTTTGAGGTTTAAAACAGATATTTATAGATAAAAGTCCAGCACTAATTTCGAAAAAAAATTTCCATATTCATCATTCTTTGCTTTACCTCTGTGTTTTCCAATGATGATTTAAAAGCTTGTAGTTGATCTGATGACAGATTGCAGTTTTCGAGGCCCAACCATTCAACACAGGATTGATTGGAAAGTATTTCACCGACTGATGATAAACCTTCAACTCCCATGTTTCTGTTGTAACTCAGCGATAACTTCCCGATCTGTATTGAAAAGAGAGGGTTGATAGATGATGAGTTTTCACTGGGATCCCCAGTATGAGTCAAAGGTCAACCTCTGGTGGATAGATAAATGGACCACAGGTAAGCAGTTGTTCTGCAAACAATTTAAATAAGTAAATCTATCTCAAAATGTGGAGAATATAACAAAAACGTTCTTTTGACTTCGACTCTTTAGATAAATAATTGAGATCATATGTCTATTTGAAAATAATTGCTGGAAATAAAAAAGAATTTCTTTTTATCCATTCGCAATGATGTTGTGGTCATTTGTTATTCAATTCTTACGTGTTAATTTTGCTGTACATTTTCTAGGTAAATCAGCATTAGTGCAACAATCTTAACTTTGAAATGCCAATTCAAAAAGTGAAGTCAGCTGAATTATAAACCAATTTCGATTATACAATTTAGAGTTTATTAACTTGTAACACATAAGTTCATGTCAATTATACCTATTTTTATATGCCGTTGTAGGTGAAGTAGACTGTTATTTTTATTTAATAATCTTTAAAATTAAGATAAAATTTTGTAATATTTTTTCAACAGTAGCAGAAAAATAAAAATATAATTTTGTTGATACATTGCCATGAATCAAATTAGGAATGGATTAGTTAAAATAGCATCAATAAACATTCTATGGCACATGCTTGGGATCAACTGACTTGGTCTGATTAACGCTGCCCTGCACCTACACATTCTATGAACAGAAGGTCCAATCAGGGAAAACCACGCTAAACATTTTTATCATGCAAGAGTTGGCCATATATCGTATTCGTGGCGATTAATTCGAAGGTTAATTTAACACTTTGGTCGCGAGTTATAATTTGATATCTGAACTGTGGCCATATAAACATGGACCGTAGCATCGATTCTGTCCAGATGGTGCACATTAGCCCAATTTTTGACTGTGGTGCACATTAAAGTGTCGTAAGATTGACAATCAAAATCATCCCCTCCTTAAAAAATTTATGAATCCGCTACAGCCATGGAATTTTAACAGTTAGTTATTTAATTAAATTCAAATTTAGGTCACACTGCAAAAAAGAGGGGAATCGCTGTTTTAGAGCAAAATAATTTATTCAATAGTTTTGAGGTTAAACAGATATTTATAGATAAAAGTCCAGCATTAATTTCGAAAAAAAAATTTCCATGTTCATCTTTCTTTGCTTTACCTCTGTGTTTTCCAATGATGATTTGAAAGCTTGTAATTGATCTGATGACAGATTGCAGTTGTTGAGATTCAACTCTTCAACACAGGATTGATCGGAAAGTATTTCACCAACTGATGATAAACCTTCAACTCCCATGTTTTTGTTGTCCCGCAGCAATAACAACCTGATCTGTATTGAAAAGAGAGGGTCGATGACTGATAAGTTTTCACTGGGATCCCCAGTATTAGTCAATGGTCAACCGTCAGTGTATAGATGAATGGACCACAGGTAAGCAGTTGTTCTGCAAAACAATTTAAAATAGGTAAATCTCTATCTCAAAATGTGAAAAATAAAAAACAAAAACGTTCTTTGGACTTTGACTTTTTAGATAAATAATTTACGAACATATGTCTATTTGAAAATAATTGTTGGAAATAAAAAAAAATTTTCTTTTTATCCATTCGCAATGATGTTGTGGTCAGTTGTTATTCAATTCTAATGTGTTAATTCTGCTGTACATTTTCTAGGTAAATCAGCATTAGTGAAACAATCTTAACTTTGAAATGCCAATTCAAAAAGTGAAGTCAGTTGAATTATAAAACCAATTTCGATTATACAATTTAGAGTTTATTAACTTGTAACACATAAGTTTATGTCAATTATATATATTTTTATATGCCTTTGTAGGTGAAGTAGACTGTTATTTTTATTTAATAATCTTTAAAATTAAGATTAATTTAAATTTTGTAATATTTTTTCAACAGTAGCAGAAAAATAAAAAATATAATTTTGTTGATACACTGCCATGAATCAAATTAAAATTAGTGACGAATTAGTCAAAAATAGCATCGATAAACATTGGCACATGCTCAAGATCAATTGACAAGGTTTTAGCGAACGCTGTCCCACACCTACACATTCTATGAACAGAAGGTCCAATCAGGGAAAACTATGTCTAAACATTTTTATCATGCAAGAGTTGGCCATATATCGTATTCGTGGCGATTAATTCGAAGGTTAATTTAACACTTCGGTCGCGAGTTATAATTTGATATCTGAACTGTGGCCATATAAAACATGGACCGTAGCATCGATTCTGTCCAGATGGTGCACATTTAGCCCAATTTTTTCTTGTGGCGCACATTATAGTGTCGTAAGATTGACAATCAAAAATCATCCCCTCCTTAAAAAAATTTTTTGAATCCGCTACAGCCATGGAATTTTAACAGTTAGTTATTTAATTAAATTGTTTAGGTCACTTAGAAAAAAAAAAGGGGGAATCGCTGTTTTAGAGCAAAAATAATTTATTCGATAGTTTTAAGGTTAAACAGATATTTATAGATAAAAGTCCAGCATTAATTTCGAAAAAAAATTTCCATATTCATCATTCTTTGCTTTACCATTGTGTTTCCCAATGATGATTTAAAAGCTTGTAGTTGATCTGATGACAGATTGCAGTTGCCGAGATCCAAGCATTCAACACAGGATTGATTGGAAAGTATTTCACCGACTGATGATAAACCTTTAACTCCCATGTTTGTGTTGTGATTCAGCGATAACGCCCTGATCTGTATTGAAAAGAGAGGGTTGATAGATGATGAGTTTCACTGAAATCCCCAGTATTAGTCAATGGTCAACCGTCAGTGGATAGATAAATGGACCACAGGTAAGCAGTTGTTCTGCAAACAATTTAAATAAGTAAATCTATCTCAAAATGTGAAGAATAAAACAAAAACGTTCTTTTGACTTTGACTCTTTAGATAAATAATTACGAACATATGTCTATTTGAAAATAATTGCTGGAAATAAAAAAGAATTTCTTTTTATCCTTTCGCAATGATGTTGTGGTCAGTTGTTATTCAATTCTAATGTGATAATTCTGCTGTACCTTTTTTAGGTAAATCAGCATTAGTGAAACAATCTTTGGGCAATTGGTGAATTTTGGCATTATTTTGTGTGATTTTCAAAGTTTTAAAGCAAATTGCACTGCATTTGCCAAGTTTAAATTGTTTAGAACTTAGATATATCTCAAATAATATTTCATTGGTAATAAAATCATTCCTTTTTATGCGAAAATTTGACTAGTAAAAGGTGAAATATATCGTTCAATTTCATAGTTGTGGAATTTCGAATTTTGCTTGCTCTGTCAATTTAATAAGAGTGTTTTATTGGGAACGTAATAAATTATTTACTACTTTTTGTTTGGAAATTCAAACAGTAAATATCAAATGTATTTTTTGTTTCCACAATTGTGGAATTTTCTTTGCTCGGTGATTTTAAGTCTTTTTTTAAATTCCGAAACAAAATATGCTCTATTAGCCAAGTTGAGATGAAGGATTTTTCAAACAATATATCATTGGTGATAAAATAATTCCTTTTTATTTAAGATATTAAAGGCCGAAATATAACGATTTCACTGTTGTAGAATTTTATTAGCTGGGTTAATCGTTCGTGTAAATCTCTAGTGGATGAAATACTAGCCAGCGCATTTATCTATTTTTCTCTATTTATCTATTTTTTTCTTTGGATAGTAACCAGCCACCGGGTACGTGGACCATCATGCACTAATGTCCAGCAATCCTCTCAAATATATTTAACCTGCACAAGATTTTTACTGATTGAACTAACTGGGAGAATCGGATTAGTGACAATATAACTTTAAAAACCAAGCAAGGCCATATATAGGGGAGGGTTCAGAGGGTCTGGATCCACTCTTTTGTGAGACCTGAGCATAGTAGTATAAGAAATGGTAGATGGTTTACCATCGTCAAGGAAAGACATCACATACTGCACTTTATCATAGCAGTTCAGTTTCGTTCAAGATGTTTTTTTTAGTTTAGAGTGCAGTTGCTGGTACTAAATCTTTTAGTAGCTCTTTGCTATTAAGTGGCCGTTAGTTGGTTCCTTTTGGGCACTGCTTCCGGCCTTGCCCAGAGTGAATTTCAATGAAAAAAATAGGATAAAAGCCCCAATATATATACTTGCTTCACTTTTTAAGATCGAATAAAACAGAAAACATTCCACTTATTCAAGTGTGTATTGTAATCTTAATATTTTCTCTTTCGCCTTGTATCGAGCTTGAAAAATCCGTATTCGTTTGATCCAACAACTGCGTGACGCAGATGTGTATGAGTGAACACATTCAACAGGAATGGCCACTACTTTATATCGGAAATATGTTTCACTTAAGCATTGTAGTCAAACACTTAACAGTACTGATGTGCGAAGGGGAGACCATATATGGACTGATGTAGTCGAGTAATACCATTTTCGAGAATAAATGAGAGAGATGTATGTCAATAAAGCATGGGAAAGTTTATTATAATAGACTCATTCAATAACTTCAATAATATTTTGTCACGATTCAAAATTAATAGTTTCCAAATTTGTTAAAACATTTTTCTCTAATAGAAATGCATGTGCCATATGCAAAAAATTTAATCTTTTTCTTACGAAATTAGGTCCAAAATATGCTATTTCAAATGTTTTTAGTATTGGAGGGGGTAGACGACAAAACTGCTGAACATGGACAACAACCAATCATATTTCTCAAAGTTAGGTTCCATAGGCATCATACAGAACACAAAAATTATTGAAGTGCTGAAAGCTACTATCACAAATTTCATATATGTTTGAGATTTCAAAAACACAGGATTTGATACAGTTTGAATCAATTTCATCCGAAAAATAGTTCTGAGACAGAGAATCCCATAGTAGTAGTTTGGATGTTCGAGAACAAAATTTCACATGAGATTTTCTTCCTATAATTTATAGTGTCAAGTGGAAAAAAATAAGAGTTAGCAGCCAGTCAAACTGTTGGCCTCAGAACCAGCTATTTCTAATCACCGCGCAATACTGCATAAGAGATACATACCCTGACTATGATAAGAAATTTTGCAATAATTAAAATGAACCCAACTCATTCACTATTCAGATCCCAACATAGAAATTATATAGAACATACATTTCATCAGTTTATGTTTGTTCTAACACTGGTTTCAATAAAATATTTGAATTTTGAAGCTGAACTCATACAAAATCAGTGTTGATGCACATATGTCTCAAATGAGTGAAAATAAGGAAACTTAAAAACAGTTGGAAATGGATATTTTAAAGGAAATAACCCATTGTTTCTAAAAGGTTAGATTATTTTTTTAATAGTACACTATTTATATTCTAAATAAAAACTTTAAAAAATATATATAGATGAATATTCCAATTAGTGCGAATTTCCTCACTCGTTGTATTAATTAGTACTGAGTGCCAGAATATCAGAAAAGGCAGAATGGATATTCATACATTATTTTAGTCGGTTTATCATACCGTTCTATTTTTATCGCAAAATGTACCAACCTGGACTTTGGATCCTTTCAATGCAGATGCCAGGGTTTGAAGTAATGATGGGTTGAGATTGCAACAGTGGAATGCCATCACCAATGATGTGCAATAGAAAGCTACTGATCCAATCACATGAGCATCACTGATGGAGAGGGAATAATTGTCCATGTTAATCAAACTCATTGATTTAACAATGTCAATCATGCCATCTTTTGCCTCATTCAGGGCAGTGAACAGCTCCAGTAGAAATCTCTGGGGTGGTTCATGCTCTAGCTGTTTTTGTAAACTTTTCCTCAAAGCAGCTCGCTTTTCCTCCAGATCAAGGATATCTGAGAGAGAATATATTGCATGTCAGCACTCAGTATGTAATTTAAACATTTTTAAAATATAATGTTGAGCAGAAATACACGTAATAAATCAGAAGATATGAATTCTAATAAAATTATTACACTCTGCCAAGACGCAGTCCATCAGCGGAACATACTTGAAAAATATAACTTTTGATGGGCATACACAATAATTTTGAGTTACGGTAGTTATTTTTTGTTCTTTTAAATGTTCGACTACCAATGAAACAAAAAATATTTTTATCTAAATTATAATGTCATATTCTTTAAATAAATATCAACATCCTTAAAACAGAATTCAAAACAGAGAACTATTCTGTACCCCATATTTCAGGTACTATATTTTGGCAAGAATGAACGACCAATAGACAATGCCTCTGCGGCACATTCCAGTATCGATAAGTCAAAAAACTAGCTGGACAATACTTTTCCTATGCCATTGATCAAGTTGTATATTTTACCATAAGTTTTTGTCACTTTGCAGTACCTCTATAGCGGGTCAAATTCAATAAAATTGGATAAAAACAATGTTCTGTCAATCATCATAATGCATGGTTCATCTGGGGCTCATGGTCAGTGTAATATCATATCTTGCAGAGTTAACCTTATCCCAAATTTTCATTAAGAATATCAAACATCCAATTTTGTTGTCTAATCAATTTTCCGAGCATATTACATTTTAAGCGTTTCCCAACATTCACACATGATGGATAGCAGCAGTGATGAGCAATGTTGCTTGACATTGAAAAGTGGTAATGATAATTAGAGCTAGATTAGGTATTTTTATTAGGTATTTTTTGGGCCGCCACCAAAATGTCAGTATTACCAACGGCATGTCATGCTATTTTCAAAAAGCATGCTAATGTGCCATTTTAACGAGTGGCATAAAAATTAGGTGTATATAAAGAAATCTCATGAAAAGTTGGGTTGTTTTTTTCATGACATTGCAAAAGTAGAAATGAGGTATAAAAGTCAGTGTAATGGATCAACTGTAACTTTTTGAGCTGGGAAAAATAATTTTACCACTTTTATAGCGTCCAAAGGGTGATTGTAGGGGAAAACAACGACTTTTTAATACAAATAAACTTCTTTTTCAATGCTTATTTAGGAAAGGACCTACCACTTTCATCAGCAAAATGATGACTTATTAGGTCATAAGATGTAAATTAGTGGTAGCCACAGTGGGAAAAGAGATGAATGTACAAAAAAAAGGTTCCAACATTAGTTTCGTTGCGTTAAAACCAGGTAAACCAGAAAAATGCATTAGACAACTCAAATTTGGGTTGCGGCCCGTAGGTTAGCAACCCCGTTTTAGTATTCGGTCCACTTGCAGACTATTTTATATTTATCGATGTATCATTATTTTCATCAGTGATACATCTAAACTCCAGTATTTTGATACGAATATTTTAAAACATTTGGCAAATTCTATTTCAATTTCTGCAGAAAATGTTAATTTTTGTTATATTACTATCATTTACACTTATAGCAGATATCACCTCATTGATCCAAATATAATAATCTACACAAGGTGGGAACAGTGCCAAAACGGAAGCAACTAATGACCACAAAGCAAAGAGCTATAAGATGTAGCACCAGTAACTGCCCTCTAAGTGGAAAACATTTCAAACAGAGCTTAACAGATATGGGAGTGAGTGGCATCTGCTCTGAGCAATGGTAAAACAATCTTCCACTACTTTGTTTCCTTTTCGTCACCTCTTACGCCATGCAGGAAATACATTAGGACTATTCTAAAGCCTGTTTCTACAGAGAATACATATTATTTTGGTTATAATTATTTCTTTCTTTATGGCAGTATTTTCTCGAAAGCAAGGAATTAGTCATAAATATTCACAATACCGCAATGACGAAAGTCTTTCAAATCACTTTTTGATCAACTATACTCAATAGTTGCTACAAAATTCTGCCAAAACCACAAATTGCAATCTTCTTAATCAATTAATAAGATAAGCATAAATGAAATCCGCAAATCATTTACCTACTATCAAACATTCAATTCTCTAATCGAAAGCTAAATTTTTATAAGCAAGATATGGCCAATAAATAGTCTTTGTTCAGACATGTTGCTAGATTTAATATTTCTAATCAGAGGCCTGTCAAATTACCACCATGGCAAAACCCAATTAGACATTTTATTTTATCAAGCATAAGGCACAGATGCACCGCGCCTCTTTGGAACGATCCATCCTTGACTCATCATATAAAGACCCAACCTCATTCCTCACTTGAAACTAGTATCTGCACTAAAGATCAAGGCAATGGCGACATTCAATGTTTAGCAAAATATTTATTCTCTCGTAGCTCATGATACCATAATCCTATTGAGCCTTTTTTTACCAAATCTGCTGCTGCACTATCATATATGGTGCTAAAAAAACAATAATTTATAAAAAAAAATACATTAAGTAAAACTTTAAAGTTTAGGTATAAGTAATTTTAAAGTAATTTTCATTTATTGTTTCAATGTGAAAAGAACACTAAAATAGTATTTTAAATGGCATAAATTTTTGAAATTAACATTTTATATCTTGAATTTGATACTGTTTCAGAAACTTAATCCTTCAAAATTCCCCACTTTTAATCCCAGCCACACCATCTTGAAAAACAATATACAGTTAATGCAATATGCAGGTAATGCAGATTACAAAAACAAGACTGTGGCAGTAGAATCGAGAGTATTTTAAATATGCAGCGTGAACTTGGCTAGTAACATTTTATTGCTTGAATTCTATATGTAATATTTCTTCTCAAAACCTATAGTGCCAGTAAAATAACTATTATCACAATACCTCCCAGCAGGGTCTCTGCTAATTCAAAGACATCATGGTTCAGTAGCAGTCCACAGACGATTCTTCGAATGAGAAAGTAATGTCCTGTGTTAAGGTGATCTTCGACAAACTCCTCGAAAGATATTAAATCCATCTGGAGAATGTGGAAAGATGCAAGCATCTCTTGAATACTTTGATGTTGGAAGTAAAGGAGGTGGATCCCTTGAAGAAGTTTCTTATATGTTCCCCCCAGGGGCCAGGATTGCTAAATCCGTCGCTTCTTCAGGTTTGAGATTCACATTATCAAAAAATCTTCATCTGTGAAGAGAACTCTCCTTTGTACTGTACCAATGTATGAAAGTTCCTTCAGTTTAGCTAAAATTTCTAAATTATTATCTTGATGAGTGTGACGGGATCGTACTATGCTCTGGATAACAAGGATCATAAGACCAGTCATAGTGGTTGGTTTAAAGTCAGATTCGATTTTCAAACCGATCAAAGTATAAATAAGCATTACAGGCGTAGTGCACAATAACATGAGTATTGGGGCTTTGATTTTGAGACATTCCATTGTTTTCTCTGCTTCTGTGCTTCCCTCATATCCCACAATGATTTCTTTTATTGATTCCATGGTCAATCCAGCAAGTGCGATAACATTATCTGGTCGAATTTCTCCCCAGTAATTTCTGATGGAATGCTCACGACTGGATGTTATGACGCGACATCCAGGAATCAAGTATCCAGAGAGAAGATTCCATATTATTACTTCAGGATAAGCTGGCTCATTCAGACTGATAATTTCATAAACTCCATCAACTGTATACTGAAGAGTGTCCAATGAGTCAAGCATGAATATAACTTCTTTGGCATTAGTTTTTGCAAACTCTATCACTTGTTCTATTTCTTCTCTTGTGAGACCTGTATTGTCGAAAATCAATTCAGCTGCAGTGACTTTCCCATGTGCCTTAAATCTTCCGCATCTTATGTATTGGACCATCTTAATGATTCCTTGAAGATATTTTCCTTGCAAAAACTTTCTTGCTGTTGCTTTCATGAGTGTTGTTTTTCCACTTCCTGCAGGACCAACAAAACACACATGGCCTTGTTTGAAATTTTTGAATAAATCGACGAGTCCAACCTCAGATATATATCCAGATGTCTCAAGATTAAATTCATATTGATCATATTGTTGTTGAATGCCAAGACTATGAAGCATCCTCCCTCCTCTATAAAAATCCACCACTTCTAACTGAGGAGTGACATCAACATCCAGTTTCTTCTCAAAAACTTCATGAGGTTCAGCAAGATCGTAGAAATCAGTGCAATTTTGTGTGTTCTCATTGACTTTTGCTATTGCTTTGTCTAAGGACATTTTGTTTGTTTAACGAACGATGCTCATCAGGAGTTTCCTGGTGTGATATAAAACTTTTTGTAAAAATAACTCAACATCGCTCAAACAAATCCAATTTATTTTCCAAGCTTTTCTGCTAAGTTTCAATGATTTATGCCCATATAAATATGTCCAATTTTATTCACTTTAGCAAGAGGTATGATTTTACTGCCGGTTTTACAGGGCAATACCACAAGAGTATCAGTACCCACAGCAAAATGTCATTATATAGGCAACTTTATATCCAAAGTTTAACATTAAAAGCAGACTTTTTGATGGTTCAACTATAATAACTTTCTCGCAATGACTGTTTGAACTATGTTCACATAGATGCTAATAAATCCCTCATGTGATAATCAATCTCCCACAATAATCCAGAGAAGTGTTTGAAAAACTTAATCCCAAGGTTAATGATAGACTTGCAAATGAGTATCTCACTGTTCTGTTCGATTGTTGAAGGCAGATAAATCATTTAGAGGGTTTTTAAACTAACAATAAATCATTGATAGTAGCCAATTCGTCACTACGATATGTATGTGTTCTTTTGTTTTTATTCAAATTTCAATGAATCACTTCTCACATCCCAAAATTCAATTACCTATACAATTTACTAATGTATCTGTAATAGCATTAGAATATCCAAGGTTCTTTTATCCACTGATAGGGGGTTCCAAATTTCTTTACTAGTTTGCGCGACAGTTAATATGAAAAACTGTTGCCGTGACGTCCCCAAACATAAGTCTTCAATTAGTATTCCCCAGTTCACAGATCCATCACCGAATACTTCATTTCACATTCCCCTATCAACATTGATATTCACTAGGTAAATTATTCTGAAAGGAATAGGTATATAAACTAATAACTACTTAAATAAATAATAATAGATTAATAAGGTTGTCAGTTTAAACAGTATTTAAAATATATATAAGATAAATAGAATAATGTTAAACAATTCAGAAAAGCAAAATTGCTGATATTCAGCCATATTTTGCAACAAAGATTTATGTCAAATTTTAAAAAGGAAAATTTGGAATATATATTGGCTTGACAGCAGAATGAATATATTCAAGAATAACCCTGATGATTGATGACCCTACATGACTGATCATCCTAACGCAAGTTCGAATATAGACGTGGTAAATAATGAATACAGTAGGTTACAATAGTATTGCAAATTCTCTCATATTCTCATCATTTTGAAGCGCTCAGCGTGAAAGACAGAAGAAAAAATGGGTCTAAGAGTGTCAACGTTTAAATACATCCGATTGGTAGCTACATGAATTGAAATTTTTTTTAATAGCCACTTTTTGGAATGGATCACCCTGATCACAGCTTCTGTTTTTGTTTCCTTATAGATGGACAGGGTTAAATATTGGAAAAACATGGCCTTTGTGTTTCAGCTTAGCTTACCCAAGTTATTACACCCTGGGTTAAGTTGTGAACATAGATTTTAACTTGCCGGGACTCAAACCCTAGATCTTCAACTTGCGATACCAACATGTTTAATCCTTGGGCAATCGCAAATCTCTGGTAACAGGTTTTCCTTTTGGTTTCTGAGAAACAAACCATCTGCTACTTTAAGATTTCTATTGCATTCAAAAAAAAAAAATGTAGTTAAACAAAACCATTTGGTCAAAAAAATATTAAATTAGAGTCGACATTCTGTGGGTTGAAAACAATCTAAAAATGAATTTTTGATAAACTGGACTTTACAGAACAAAGCACCTATATGAATAAAAACACAAACAAGACCAAAATACAACATAGTTGAATCCTAACATGCACAAAATCCTATGCGAATGAGATATAATGTGAACAAAATCTAGCTCCTATATATCATTTTTCTGTATATTCCAGTCATTTGAGGGAGAAATTTTCAATCACCGAATTAATTAATATTTCAAAAATAATACTTAGTTTGAAAATGTATGAAAATCACAGATATATTAGTAATAATTATAAATTTATATTACAGTAGTGCTGGGAAAGTTTAAGATTCCAGGTATAAGTATAATTAAACAGAGTTTTCCAAAATAAAAAAAGAGAATTTTACGTTGTTGCGTAGAAGGCGGTCATTCAAGGCCAAGCCTACAACTGCCTTCTTTATGCCACAGCTTAGATTTTGAATATTAGAAGGCCCAGCTTTTGAATGAAATAAAATTTTTTGTCAGCTTCAGCTCAACTTAATTTTATTTGTAGTTTAATTTCCACACAAAGCTTATCTTAGCTTCAGTCAGGAAAAAATGTAATATACTAGATATAATGATATATATCTACATAATCAAACACAGTTGGGCTATAAAGAATGTTATTCCATTAAACATTTTATCATATTTTCTGCTATTAAGGAGTATATATCATACATATTATAAGACAAAAATATATACTACTACTATTTTAGCTGAATATTTTTAAACACCTTTGAACATGATTACGATGAAATATAAACAACAACAACAATTCTAAAAACAAAATATCAATGATACAATCTGTGAAAGAAACTCCCAAAACAAAAAACAATAAGTATCTGAACAGCAACATTTTGTTAAGTATGAGACTCTGATGTATAGAGTCGTTGCGACACAGTCCATCTGTGGCTCTGTATTCACAAAATCATCAATCCGACCCAGTAATGAGCACAAGTGGGACAGATAAGGTATTTCAATAATGGAAGCTCTAATTAGCCGATACTATTTTCCCATCGCATGAACCATCAGTTATTTAAGCCAAATTGTGATTGAGCGTTAGAATAGTTCTAACATATTTCCTGTGGGATCGTAAGAGGCAACTAAAAATGAACAAAGAAGTGATAGATTGTTTTAACATCGTCCAGGGTATATACCACTCATTGCACTTTATCATTGCGGTTCAGTTCCATTTGAGATTTTCCCCGTTTAGAGTGCAGTTGCTAGTACTACGTCTTTTAGTAAGTCTTTGCTATTAAGTGGCCGTTAGTTCGTTTCAATAAATTTTGTTTTTAAGTCAACTCCCACACAAAGCTTTTCTTAGCTTCAGTCAGGCATAAATGCCCTTTTTCATAATATACTAGATATAATTTTATATATCTACGTAACCCAACTCAGTTGGCCTATATAGAACGTTATTCCATTAAATATTTTATTGTAATTTTCTGCTATTGAGGAGTATATATCATACATATTCTGAGACAAAAATATATACTACTACTTAAGCTGAATATTTTTAAACATCTATATCTCTTCAAATACGATTATGATGGAATACAAACAACAACACCCATTCTAAAAACAAAATATCAATGATACAATCTGTGAAAGAAACTCCTAAAATAAAAAAAAATAATTAGTGTAGTGTTAGGCTCAGTGTTCACAAAATAAATAATCTGACCCGTTAACGGGCATAAGTGTGACAGATAAGGTATTTAAAATCAATAATATTAGCTCTAATTAACCGATACTATTTTCCCATCGCATGAACCATCAGGTATTCAAGCCAAATTGTGAGTGAGCTTCAGCATAGTTCTAACACATTTACTGCGTGTCGTAAGAGGCGACAAAAAGAGAACAAAGAAGCGATAGCTGGTTTTACCATTATCCAGGGAAGACACCACTCATTGCACTTCATCATGACGGTTCAGTTCCACTTGGGATTTTTCCCAATTAGAGTGCAGTTGCTAGTACTACGTCTTTGCTATTAAGTGGCTGTTAGTTGGTTTCTTTTAAGTGCTGCTTCGGCCTTGCTCAGAGTGAATTCCAATAAAAATATTAAAATAAAAGAGGTTTCCAAAAATTCTCTTGCACAGGCTGTTTGAGCAATTCTGAAACTTATGACCTTGCATTACATCACCAAGTATTATAGAATATGGTACACAGCGAATGACTAGTTTTCTTTGTTTGACATCAAAATTAATCATTTTGAGAAGAATCGAAAAACCTGAATGAGCAATCATCCTAACTCAAGTTTGAATGCACATGCGGTGAATAATGAATACAGTAGGCTACAACAGTATCAAAAATTCTCATCATTCGAAGCGCTCAACATGAAAGACAGAAGTAATAAATGGGTCTGAAGGGGTCAATGTTTGAATACATTTGATTGGCAGCTACATGATTCGAATCAGTTTTCTATTTCTAGTAAGCTTCATTCACAATTTCTCTTTATTTTTATTATGCTTTCATGCACTCCTTAATTTTCTATAGATAGTCCTCACAGGTAGACAAATTTTATTTCAACTTCAACGAGGCGTAAAAGCTTTTACGTTCGTATCAACCATTTTTTGTTAGCTTCACGTTTCAATAAATTTTGTTTTTAGGCCAACTCCCACACAAAGCTTTTCTTAGCTTCAGTCAGGAATAAATGCCCTTTTTTCATTATATACTAGATACAATTTTATATATCTACGCAACCCAACTCAGTTGGCCTATATAGTACGTTATTCCAGTAAATATTTTATTGTAATTTTCTGCTATTGAGGAGTATATATTGAACATATTGTGAGACAAAAATATATACTACCACTTAAGCTGAATATTTTTAAACATCTATATCTCTTCAAACATGATTATGATGGAATACAAACAACAACACCAATTCTAAAAACCTAATATCAATGATACAATCTGTGAAAGAAACATTTTGTTAAGTGTGAAACTCTGATGTATAGAGTTGTTGCGACACAGTCCATCGTTGGCTCAGTGTTCACAAAATAATCAATCTGACCCAGTAATGGGCACAAGTACAACAGATAAAGTATTTAAAGTCAATAATAGAAGCTCTAATTAGCTGATACTATTTTCCCATTGCATGAACCATCAGTTATTTAAGCCAGATACTAGATATAATGTTATATATCTACATAATCAAATAATTTTATCATATTTTTTGCTATTATGGAGTGTTTATCACACATATTGTAAGACAAAAATATATACTACCACTACTTGAACTGAATATTTTTAAACATTCTTTATCTCTTTAAATATGATTATGATGAATACAGCTTTATAAAAACTAAATATCAATGATACAATCCAAATAAATTTTTGTCAAATATGTAGTGATTTCAAATTTCCTGGAAAAAATTTCACCCTCGTTTCCGATCAACTTATCAATTTTAATGATCATATCGATTATCAGAAGTTCTACTTCAACTGATATTACATGACGTGATCCGTCAATGGCTCATTTTCTGATTGAAAAGAAATAAAGTGATGCTCCATGACATCCTAGGAGACTATTGAAGCATACTAAGGTACAATACAAGATGAAATAAAACAGGAGTATGCGATCCTTCATACAACAAAATCTGTTGTGAACCTGTGGTGCACCCAAAATGAGGGATGAGAGCGAAAAAGGTTTATGATAAGCGTAATAGTACTCACAACCACTGTGACATCTCCGATAACAAACATGAGATAGGATGAATAGGATAACGCAACATTATCCAAAACACAAGTTCGAAATTAAAAATAGTCACAACCATCGAGGCAAATTTAAATTACATTTGAGCATTTTTTGCCATACATAGGAGAGTTAACTAAAGCTCTAAGGATTTCATTTTGCTACAGTAATCTATACCATACACTCCGTATAAAACTATTCCTATCGATATTATCACTAATCTTTTCATACAACATTTGGGAAATTGGCCCAAAGACCCTTAATCTTAGATAATATTTTCGTTTTTACTATTAATGAGACAGACAACAAAGAATTTCAAAAGTTAAAATGACAACACAATTAAATCTATTGATTTTCACAAAAATATATCAGTTTGGTGAGTTTGCAAATTCTCATTGGACTAGAAGCACAATGCAAGCCTAACGTACATACATCAACTGAGTTTAATTCTAGAACACCTCTATCACAATGAAATAAGGCTCAAAGTACCGGTATGTTCCACGTAGATACTAATAAATCCCTGATGTAAAAATCAAATTATCTCCCACAAAAATCTAGTGAATCGTTTAATAAACAGTCTCAAATCCGAAGTTATAAGCAGCTTCCCGTATAACACACTGGTTATCCCAAAGTAGTCTGTTTGATTGTTGAAGTCTGCTGGGTTGGGATTTAGTTGCTGCGGGACGTATAATTTATTGAACAAAATTTGATTACATATTGCACTATGCATATTCCCGTAGTAGAGTTCGAAAAATTGCCATAATGGGGGACTTGTTTGATATATTGTTAATAGATATCCCCATCATAGTCTTATTCCCATTATAGAGGGGCAAACACTCCACCACTAAGACACCCGAAGAAATTATGTCTCATAACAAGAAAGTTCACCAGAAAAGGATATATCATTATTTGTATTATATCAGTAGTGCTGGAAAAGTTTGACACTCCAACACCCACACAGAGTTTATCTTAGCTTTCGGCAGGCATCAATCTCTTTTTGTCATGATATACTAGATACAATATTATATATCTTCATAATCAAACACAGTTGGCCTATATAAAAAGAATGATATTCAATTGTACATTTTATCCTAATTTTCTACTATTATGGAGTATATACCATACATATTGTAAGACAAAAATATATACTACTACTTAAGCTGAATATTTTTAAACATCTATATCTATTCAAAAATGATTTTGATCGTTTGATCGATGAGCAATCAACCTAACGCAAGTTGGAATGCACATGCGGTGAATAATTAATACAGTAGACTACAATAGTATTACAAATTGTTGTATATTCTCATCAGTCGAAGCGCTCAACATGAAAGACAGAAGTAATAAATCAATGTTTGAATACATTTGATTGGCAGCTACATGAATCGAATCGCTTTTCTATTTCTAGTAAGCTTCATTCACAATTTCTCTTTATTTTTATTATGCTTTCATGCACCCCTTAATTTTCTATAGATAGTCCTCAAACGTAGACAAATTTCATTTCAACTTCAACGAGGCGTAAAAGCTTTTACGTTCGTATCAACCTTTTTTTGTTAGCTTCACGTTTCAATAAATTTTGTTTTTAAGTCAATTCCAACACCAAGCTTTTTTTAGCTTCAGTCAGGCATAAATGCCCTTTTTTATAATATACTAGATATAATTTTATATATCTACGTAACCCAACTCAGTTGGCCTATATAGAATGTTATTCCATTAAATATTTTATTGTAATTTTCTGCTATTAAGAAGTATATATCATACATATTGTGAGACAAAAATATATACTACTACTTAAGCTGAATATTTTCGAACATCTATATCTCTTCAAACATGATTATGATGGAATACAAACAACAACGCCCTTTCTAAAAACCAAATATCAATGATACAATCTGTG
Organism: Styela plicata; assembly: GCA_963675895.2. Classification (NCBI taxonomy): domain Eukaryota; kingdom Metazoa; phylum Chordata; class Ascidiacea; order Stolidobranchia; family Styelidae; genus Styela; species Styela plicata. Next base: position 18,644,310 of record OZ023142.1, on the reverse strand, counting down.
AAAGAAACATTTTGTTAAGTATGAGACTCTGATGTATAGAGTCGTTGCGACACAGTCCATCTGTGGCTCGGTATTCACAAAATAATCAATCTGACCCAGTAATGGGCACAAGTGAGAGAGATAAAGTATTTAAAGTCAATAATGGAAGCTCTAATTAGCCGATACCATTTTCCTATCGCATGAACCATCAGTTATTTAAGCCAAATTGTGATTGAGCTTCAGAATAGTTCTAACATATTTCCTGCGAGTCGCAAGAAGCAACTAAATGAGAACAAAGAAATGATAGATGGTTTTGCCATCGACCAGGGAAGATACCACTCACTGCAATTTATCAAAGCGGTTCACTTCCATTTAGGTTGTTTTCCGTTTAGAGTGCAGTTGCGGGTACTACGTCTTTTAGTAGCTCTTTGCTATTAAGTGGCCGTTAGTTGGTTCCTTTTAAGCGCTGCTTCCGGCCTTGCTCAGAGTGAATTTCAATAGAAAATTAAATAAAAAGTTTTCCAACAATTTTCTTGCACAGACTGTTTGAGCGATTCTGAGACTTATGACCTTGCATTACATCACCAAGTTTTAGAGAATATGATACTCAGCGAATGACTAGTTTTCTTGGTTTGACATTAAAATGGATCAAATCAAGAATAATCCAAAAACGAAAATGACTGATCATCCTAACACAAGTCTGAATGCACACATGGTGAATAATGAATATTAGGCTAAAATAAAAAAAGAGAATTTTACGTTGTTTTGTAGAAGGCGGTCAATCAAAGCCAAGCCTACAGCTGCCTTGTTTATCTCACAGCTTAAGATTTCGAATATTGAAATGTCTAGCTTTTGATGGAAAATTTTTTTATTTTTTGTCATTTTTTACATTCAACCTAATTTTATTTTTCGTTACCTTATACATTTAACTTAATTTTTCTGTCACCCTTCTTTTTTTTCTATGTAATATATCATGTTAACAGTGCATAATATAGAATAATTGATAGCAAGCAATAAAGTTTACATATAAGTACATATATTACACACATCCTCAATACCAATTAACCAATATATCATTACCATATATTATTTGTACCAATTGTTTATTCGAGTTCGATTTGTTGGTGATTTCATTAAAGTCCATTTCCATATTATCCATCCAGATTCGTAAGTTTATGATTGTTGTGATTCATCATATATTCAGTGCATATAGTTTTGTAGTCATTTCACCACATTAATCATCATGCCAATACATGATTGTGTTCAGTCATAATTTATAAGTTTATATATATATATACCATATTTTAAATTAAAGAAAAAAGATAAAAAAAAAAGAAAAAAGAAAAAAAGATTAGCACTAACCACACACATACTAGACTGCTAATTAATCTGCCTTGTCTTAAAGCATTATGGATTTGTTGAGAATATTGTCCATGTGTTCATGCATGACCAAGTTCTCCCTTTTGTTTTCAGGCATGAGTTTGAGCACTCTTACCAATTTACATTTAAACATGGCCTTTAAGTTATATTTATTTTTTTGCAAACAATCATATTTGATAGAATTTCTGTATTCCCAAATTGCCGACTTTGCGCAGAGCAGAGTCAGCAACTTGGATTCACATATTGTGTCATTGGCAAATACCACATCAGCTACCGTTGGCATTCCACACCAATCCCAAAATATTTTATCCACTGACATTGGAAAAATAAATGGTAACAACTCTCTTCGATATTTAAATCACATAAGATACAATAACCTGGTTCATTAGCAAACCAATACCTCAGTTTATCTGCTCTGGGTAGGCCATTTTGTAGAATTTTCCATGACAGTACTTTATATTTGTTTAAAATTTTGTCAGCCTTCATACACGACTTAATATTATTTCTAGTAAGCTTCACTCACAATTTCACTTTATTTTTATTATGCTTTCATGCAACATTTTATTTTCAATATCTAGTCCTCAAATGTAGACAAATTTAACTTTTCAACTTCAATGAGGCGTAAAAGCTTTTACCTTAGTATCAACCTTACTTTTTGTTAGCTTCACACTCAACTTCATTTTATTTTTAATTTAATTCCCACAAAAAGCTTATCTTAGCTTTAGCCAGGCATAAATGTCTTTTTGCCGTGATATACTAGATATAATGTTATATTTCTACATCATCAAATAATTTTATCATATTTTTTGCTATTATGGAGAGTTTATCACACATATTGTAAGACAAAAATATATACTACTACTACTTGTACTGAATAATTTTAAACATTCTTTATCTCTTTAAATATGATTATGATGAATACAGCTTTTTAAAATCTAAATATCAATGATACAATCCATGAAAGAAATTCCTAAAACCAAAAATAAACCAAATAAATTTTTGTCAAATATGTAGTGATTTCAAATTTCCTGGAAAAAATTTCACCCTCGTTTCCGATCAACTTATCAATTTTAATGATCATATCGATTATCAGAAGTTCTACTTCAACTGATATTACATGACGTGATCCATCAATGGCCCATTTTCTGATTGAAACGGAATAAAGTGATGCTCCATGACATCCTAGGAGACTATTAAAGCATACTAAGGTACAATACAAGATGAAATAAAACGATCGATCATTCATACAACAAAATCTGTTGTGAACTTGTGATGCACCAAAAATGAGGGATGAGAGCGAAAAATGTTTCTGATAAGCGTAATAGTACTCCCAACCACTGTGACATCTCCGATAACAAACATGAGATAGGATAAATAGGATAACGCAACATTGTCTAAAACACAAGTTCGAAATTAAAGATAGTCACAACCATCGTATGAGGCAAATTTAATTATACAATTACATTTGAGCATTTTTTGCCATACATAGGAGAGTTAACTAAAGCTCTAAGGATTTTATTTTGCTACAGTAATCTATACCACACACTCTGTATAAAACTATTCCTATCGATATTATCACAAATCTTTTCATACAACATTTGGGAAATTGGCCCAAAGACTCTTAATCTTAGATAATATCTTTGTTTTTACTATTAATGAGACAGACAACAAAGAATTTGAAAAGTTAAAATGACAACACAATCAAATCTATTGATTTTCACAAAAATATATCAGTTTGGTGAGTTTGCAAATTCTCATTGGACTAGAAGCACAATGCAAGCCTAACGTACACACATTATCAACTGAGATAGTTTAATTCTGGAATAACTTTATCACAATGACATAAGGCTCAAAGTACCGGTATGTTCCACATAGATATGTATAATTTATTGAACAAAATTTGATTACATATTGCACTATGCATATTCCCGTAATAAAGTTAAAAAATTGCCATAATGGAGGAATTGTTTGATATATTGTTAATAGATATCCCCATCATAGTGTTATTCCCATTATAGATGGGCAAACACATCACCACTAAGACATCCGAAGAAGTTATGTCTCATAACAAGAAAGTTCACCAGAAAAGGATATATCATTACCTGTATTATATCAGTATTGCTGGAAAAGTTTGACACTCCAGATATAAGTAAAATGAACCAAAGTTTTTCAAAATGAAAAAAGTAAATTTCAAGCTGTTGGGTGGAAATCGCTCATTCATGGTCAAGCCTGCAAAAGCCTTTTTTATCTCCCAGCTAAGATGCGAATGCCCAGCTTTTGAATGAAATTTTATTTTTTGTCAGCTTCTACATTCAACTTAATTTTGTTTTTTGTCAGATTTTACATGCAAGTAAATTTTCTTTTGTGCTAGCCTCCATTCACGACTTAATATTATCATTCCTAGTAAGCATATCTCACAATTTTGCTTCATTTATATTTTTCTTTCATGCTTCAGTTAATTCTCTATAATTAGATCTTATACATGCACACGCACACCACGTTTTATTTCAACTTCAATGACGTGTATAAATAAGCTTTTACGTTGGGATCAACCTTATTTTTAGTTAGCTTCAAGCTCAACTTGATTTTATTTTCAGGTCGTTTCAACACCCACACAGAGTTTATCTTAGCTTTCGGCAGGCATCAATCTCTTTTTGTCATGATATACTAGATACAATATTATATATCTTCATAATCAAACACAGTTGGCCTATATAAAAAGAATGATATTCAATTGTACATTTATCCTAATTTTCCATGATTATGGAGTGTATATTATACATAGTGTGAGACAAAAATATATACTACTACTTAAGCTGAATATTTTTAAACACCTATATCTCTTCAAACATGATTTTGACGGAATACAAACAACAACACCCATTCTAAAAACCTAATATCAATGATACAATCTGTGAAAGAAATATTTTGTTGAGTATGAGACTCTGATGTATAGAGTCATTACAACACAGTCAATCTGTGGCTCGGTGTTCACAAAATAGGTAATCTGACCCAGTAACGGTGTGACAGATAAGGTATTTAAAATCAATAATAGAAGCTCTTATTAGCCGATACTATTTTCCTATCGCATGAACCATCAGGTATGCAAGCCAAATTGTGATTGAGCTTCAGAATAGTTCTAACATATTTCTGGCGTGACGTAAGAGGCGACTAAAAGAGAAAAAAAAGCGATAGCTGGTTTTACCATTATCCAGGGAAGATACCACTCATTGCACTTCGTCATGGCAGTTCAGTTCCACTTGGGATTTTTCCAGTTTATAGTGCAGTTGCTGGTATAACCGTATTTCGCGGACTATAAGTTGCTACTTTTTTCCCATACTTTCCCTTCTGAGACTTATACATTATATCGACCTATGCATTGTTTTTTTCCCAATCCCCGGCGAATGTGAGGGATTTTGTTATATATATGAGCCCTGCGACAAATTTGCGGTTGTAGGGGAACCAATGTCATTTTGTACTGAATATATGTTTTGCAGATTTTTCATGTTCATATTCTATTTGCACAATGAATTCGTGCTAAATACATCACAAAATCATCCTGGTATTGTCCATCAATCATGTACCCATCTTTGATCATATTTCAAAATATTAGTATCATGTTCAGTTCTACTGTCCGTCATACAAGAGCCTCGAGTGATGATGCTCCAATCATGCATGCCTTTTTTTCATAATAAACTAGATATAATTTTATATATCTACGCAACCCAACTCAGTTGGCCTATATAGAACGTTATTCCATTAAATATTTTATTGCAATTTTCTGCTATTAAGGAGTATATATCATACATATTGTGAGACAAAAATATATACTACTACTTAAGCTGAATATTTTTAAACATCTATATCTCTTCAAACATGATTATGATGGAATACAAACAACAATACCAATTTTAAAAACAAAATATCAATGATATAATCTGTGAAAGAAACATTTTGTTAAATGTGAGACTCTGATGTATAGAGTCATTGCGACATAGTCCATCGGTGGCTCGGAATTAACAAAATAATCAATTTGACCCAGCAATGGGCCTAAGTGCGACAGATAAAGTATTTAAAGTCAATAATAGAAGCTCTAATTAGCCGATACTATTTTCCCATTGCATGAACCATCAGTTATTTCAGCCAAATTGTGATTGAGCTTCAGAATAGTTCTAACATATTTCCTGCGAGTCTCAAGAAGCAACTAAAAGAGAACAAAGAAATGATAGATGGTTTTGCCATCGACCAGGGAAGATACCACTCACTGCACTTTTCAGAGCGGTTCACTTCCATTTAGGTTGTTTTCCGTTTAGAGTGCAGTTGCGGGTACTACGTCTTTTAGTAGCTCTTTGCTATTAAGTGGCCGTTAGTTGGTTCCTTTTAAGCGCTGCTTCCGGCCTTGCTCAGAGTGAAATTCAATAGAAAATTAAGTAAAAAAGTTTTCCAACAATTCTCTTGCACAGACTGTTTGAGCGATTCTGAAACTTATGACCTTGCATTACATCACCAAGTTTTAGTGAATATGGTACACAGCGAATGACTAGTTATCTTGGTTTGACGTTAAAATGAATCAATTCGAGAATCATCCAAAAACCTGCATGACCGATCAATCTAACTCAAGTTTGAATGCACACGGGGTGAATATTGAATATAGTAGGCTAAAGTTGAAAGAGAGAATTTTGCGTTGTTGTGCAGAAGGCGGTCATTCATGGCCAAGCCTACAACTGCCTTCTTTATCTCACAGCTTAGATTTGGAATATTAGAATGCCCAGCCTTTGAGGGAAAATTTTTTATTTTTTGTCATTTTTTACATTCCACCTAACTTTATTTTTTGTTATCTTTTACATTCAACTCAATTTTTTTGTCAGTCTTCATACATGACTTAATATTATTCCCGGTAAGCTTCTTCACTCAGAATTTCACTTTATTTTTATTATGCTTTCACGCACCACTTAATTTTCTATAGCTAGTCCTCAAACGTAGACAAATTTTATTTCAACTTCAATGAGGCGTAAAAGCCTTTACGTTCGTACCTAACTTATTTTGTGTTAGCTTCACGCTCAACTTAATTTTATTTTTAGTTCAACTCCCACACAAAGCTTATCTTAGCTTTAATCAGGCATAAATGTTTTTTGCCGTGATATACTAGATATAATGTTACATATCTACATAATCAAACTCAGTTGGGCTATATAGAACGTTATTCCATTAAATATTTTATCGTAATTTTCTGGTATTATGGAGTGTATAAACTCAATATTTTAAACATCTACATCTCTTCAAACATGATTATGACGAACAATAACACTCATTCTAAAAACAAAATATCAATGGTACAATCTGTGAAAGAAATTCCTAATTCAAAAAAACAATTAGTATCCGAACAGAAAGATTTTGTTAAGCGTGAGACTCTGATGTATAGAGTCATTGAGACACAGTCCATCTGTGGCTCGGTATTCACAAAATAAATAATCTGACCCAGTAAGGGGCACAAATGTGACCGATAAGGTATTTAAAGTCAATAATAGAAGCTCTAATAAGCCGATACTATTTTCCCATTTTTTTGGATTTGCGACAAGAGATAATATAAATAGGATACCGCAACTTTATCTAAAACACAAGTTCAAAATTAGAAACAAGTAGTCGTATGATGCAAATTTAATCATACAATTACATCTGAGCATAATCCATCAGTGACAAAACATGTTTGATCGGAATATTCCAAAACTCGGTTGTTGTGCTGCCAGGTTGACAGAAGCTTAATTTTCATTGGGTGTCTGGAACATTCATGTCATTATCTTCGGGTGACCAAATAGCTTTAAAACCATAAACTCTGCTATTGATGGTTTTAAATTTTTTTGTATAGTTTGGTTGTTAACAGACACATTTCAATCTTTTAGCAAAAGTATACCTTGACATGTAGCCTATTTGCTAAATTTCCTCTTAATATAATCCATAATCCATTTTCTTCAGGAACCTGATCAGCAGAGTAGCTGGCCAGTCCGGTGCAGAAAGAGCTAATGGTTGTACAAATCTATACAATAAATAATGAGCTTGCGGCTAAATGAGTTTGGGGCTACAGATTATGGAAAACGGTCATGTGGCAAAGAATTTTTAGGTATCTTGCACGGGCTGGCTGATCCAAACAAACGCTGAGTAAGTCTCCCTTTATAAAACCTTCTCTATGCCTTGGTATCTTGATATCGGCTACATAAAAAATTTTCTGCTTTGATTGCCTTTGGTAAAAAACAATAAATTAAAACATGTCAGTTACTTTGCTACCCAGGCACCCAGAGGCAATGGCTGCCATCGAGAAATTCAACAATAATATAATGATTCATTATATCATAATTGAATCCATAAGTTTCAATATCATCTACACTATTATGAATCAGCTAGTGGTATAATTTATGCTGTTCGGAACTCCAATGAATCTACTCAAATAGAAACTATAACAAAAGAACAATCAGGACATTGGTATTTCTTTGAAATTCCATGAAAAGTGACCAAAAACATTGCAAAAAATCGTGGCTCGTTTGCCAAGCTGATACCAGTACGGGCAAAAACCTAATGCCAAACCTCATAAAAATTTCATAGTAGTTAATATTTCATGGATATTAGAAGTTGTGAATTTAAATGTTTAAGTATCCAAATGTACATATAGTCAAAAAATATTAGATGGAATCAATAAATTGATGTACATACTTTTAAAACAATTTGATACTGGTACATAATTCAATGCAATTCAAAAAAATATTTGTTTCTGGATCAGACATGTCTCATCTGCAGTACAGGCCTTTAGAAATTGCATTGCTAATTATAATGAATATTGTTCAAACAAAATTCCCTCAATACTTCTACACCAACCATTGTAGTTTATTTAGTATCATCCACAGTGTCAAACTTCATTAACTAGACAATATATGAAATCGAATCAAATAGAAAGGTGTCATAAATAGAGACAGGATGTTCTGAAAATCTTGTAAATCTCTCTTATATATGATTTCTAAGGGCACTATCAGTCTGAAATACAAAATTTGATTATAAAGATTGGACTGAAATTTAGTTATTTATCCTTATGATATAACATACTATACCCAATGTTAATTCTTGCATCGAAAATAAATGTTTGGATTTGTTCCACATTCACTATATTACTGTCTTGGCATTCAGTATGACTTTATATAATGAGAAATACACACCACGTCTCAATAGTCGACCATAAAATTTTTGAACACTTCTATTGAAAGTCACACCAAGCTATTCAGTCCTACCTTATATAATGAGAAATACACACCACGTCTCAATAGCCGACCATGAAACTTTTGAACACTTCTATTGAAAGTTACACCAAGCTATTTTCAAATAATTTTTTCTCTCTCATAAATACATAAATGATTTTAAACTAAATCTTGTAGTTAGTATTTTCAATAATCTTATCTTCCAATGCCTCACCTTTTTCAATAAAACCTTAATATTTTGTGGAAAATAAAATGTATGAACACAAAATAGGTACATATTTTATACACTAGGTGAAACAAAAATATCGCTGCTTGTTTGCTTTTATACTCAAATATTTGACATTCCTATTTTTACAAAATACAAACATGAAAGTGATGACAAAACAATTTAGGAAAATTGAAAGCATTAGATGTTTTTTACCCTCGCCAGGGCAAATATCATTAACTACACTCCACTACATAAGTCAAGTCCTGTCTGTAAGTAATATTTCTTTCACTTGCAATTTTTGGTTCTCAAGCAATATCATCTCTTATCCAAGTTAATGGTTGTTAAATTCAAAGTGCTGCTCTCAACCTTGGTTTTAAATAATTTTGTCGAAATACAAATATTTCAATTCAACATTAGGAATTTCTAACAAATCAGAATGGTAAAATATTTGCTGATTCTAGGGATGTGGGATTTGGATATTTAAAGTATTTGATTAAAGGATTCGAATGCTAATCAACATTTGCCGAGTGCACATAGTCCAAACCATTGTAAAAGCCCAAGTTCGAGCGTGTCTGGGATTGCGAGGATGTAGACTGCCACAAAAGAAGTTATGGTATTTTGGCGTACCGTTAAACACTGAATCATAAAATATTCTGAATTGCCATCCCTAGCTGATTCCAATTAAATAAGAATGAAAAAAATTTCAAGCCAAAACCTTCCCCACCCTTTCTTAGGACTGGTGTCTGCACGTGTGATTGTGGTTCGCCATATGTTTGAGCCGAATTAAAATTTAATTATATTAGCTTTGATAGGCCATTCGAAATTGATTTCCAAAACAAATTTTATATAGTCTAGACATCTGCCAGGAGAGAAAATACAAAATCATTCAGTACCAAATCTCAAATAAATATTTGTTTTCATAAGTCTGGTTTAGGAATCAAAAGGATGAATTTTATTACTCATAATATGTACGCCAGTTTCCAAGTCAGCAGGTCTAATCCAAGCCCCGAAGAGCAGAAAACGAATAATCAAAAACTTAGAACTGGTATTTGCAGAAGAGTTTGTGATTTGCCATATGGTTAAGCTGGATTTCATACAGGACAAGAGTCATCAAATCCTATCGCATAAGCCCACAATCACTCTCGCTTAACGACTACGCAATTAAAAAAGTATTACAACTGGCTGTGTCAATTTTGGGTCACTACTAGATTGAGTTGTCTAGCTATGGTATTTTTTTTGAAATTTGCTCTACGCAATAATCAATAATCGCTGGAATTAGTGCCTGAAATAAACCTAAATCCATTCATATAAAAAGAGCTAATACAAAATGCATCAGCAACTGTACTCCAAGCGGAAAACATACAAAACACAACTGATTCAATATATCGAATACCGGTAGTGTGTCCATAGTGGTATTGGCCCTGTATAAAACCATCGAGTTTTTCTCGATTTAGCACCATGACATTCGAAAATATGGTACTCAACTTCGCAAGACCCAAACCATCGACAATTTCTAACATTGGAAAATGGCGGGAAAGAAAATTGACCAGAACAAAATGCAACTCATATACAAGTAAAAATTAAACTAATTTGACCCAGCAAATGTTGTTTTATAAGCCATTGACCATATTTTGCACTCTTTTTATCTTGGATCAATATTTCACTAAGCAGTAGGTGGCTTTAAACAATCTGACTCTCTTTCAAAATTGTCTTTTAGCTAAAGCATGTTTGGCAAAAAATGAAATTACAAGAGAAATTTGCCCGACTATTTATTTTTACTTGCCTATATGAGCATATAAGGATAAAATTCAGCATGAACAATACCTAACATGCACAAAAAACAGTACTGGCAAAATCCAACGTCAACAAACCCAAACAGGTAGTAAACCCGGAGCAAAGAAATCTTAACATTGGCAAAACCATACATTGCTTTCAAACTTTTATAAAATAAAAAAATGAACAAAATCGAATATAAAGGCAGTCTAACAGGGACAAAACTTTTGAGGTCCAAGATAGTTTTAATCCCAGTGCCAATTAGAATTTAAAAAAAAAACATTTTGTTGAGCCAATTGCAATTCGAATGTTGTATTCATAACTTTTTTTTAATTGTTTCTTTAGAACCCACATATATATATTATATGGGAAATTATCATCAAGTGTAATATATTCAAAAAAATCAAGGCCGAATGAAATCCCATCTTCAATCAGAATTATTTTATTTTGTAAATAAAGCCAAATGTATGATTTTTTTTAAAAATATCCGGTAAAATCTTATATTGTTGGATTTGAATATTAAATCAATGTTCATTGAATATTCCTCATATGACAATTTAAAATCAATAACAGAAAATGTAGCAAAAAAGTCACTATTATACACCATTTACCATACCCGAAAAAAAAAATTCATTGATAATTCATCCAGATAAATTAAATATACAGTAAAAAAAATAACTTTAGTTTTTTGAGCATGAAAGAAAAAGAAAAGATGGCCAAAACTTAACACAGAGAAATTCTTTTTCTGGAAATTGAATTGTTAACTCCAAATTGGGATAAATAGTTGTTCGTAATTTTTATGGTTAAGTTCAACAATTTAAGTTCATTATTAAATGTTTGCATGATTTGTTTTGAATTGGACAGTAATTATAACAAACACAGAACATGCAATATAATACATAGTACATGAAATTATTTGGTTCTTAGAAACATGAACATTGTGTCATTAGTGAAATCACAGATTTGAAAGATTGAACAACACAAGCATAGCGCCAGGCACGGTATTTTGGGTGTACATTGAAGATATATTAAAGCAAACGGACATTGCTTAGACAGGAGCGCAGAGAAAAATTATATAAATAAATATATTACCTGTACTGTGTAACAAATAAATTTACCCTTAATACACCACCATATCATTAATTTCATGGCGCTGTTTAACGTAAATGTTGTATTCCATGTGATATTCAGCATTGTAATATCCAGACATCGTTTACACATGTATGTCCACCCAAACGGCGAAAGTCGAACAATAACAAAATCTTTTTTTTGTGCCAAATAAAATCCAATAACAATAACAAAATCCTACTAGAAAGCTGAGCATTACAAAACCAGGACAGGAATTAAATCTACAAAACATCTCGTGGGGCTTCCCCAATCAGCCAATGTCAATTAATCTATATCGTCATAAATGCGAATGCCGGAATCGGGAATTACCTTCTTATACTCGGTGAATATCTAAATATAACCTCAGATAATATTTTCGCGACGTTTGCACAGAAATAATTGCTTCCATTAACCAAGGAATGTGTGAGAGGAAAAATGTGCGCGCCCTGACATGTACTCATAGCACCACTTGTAGACGTCGGAGTCTAAGTTTTAAAATGAAACCAGAATAAGATTTCTTGATTGCTTATATACTTACGTTGTTGGTTGGTTTTGTCCATTCTGCACTGCAGTTGCAAAACCAGGAAGGCTTCAGATCAATGCCCCCAACTAAGGCTTTTCTCTGCCAACCCCATTTTTTCAAATATTGCAGACAAGATTATCATTACATGCAAATATTTACTTGAATTCACATTTTTACGTCTTAAATCGGTGAATTTTCACAGAAAAGTATCAAAAACTATTTTGTGCGCTTTCGGCAAGCAGTAATTGCCCGGTCAAGATTTAATACCGTTTGCCGCCACTCCAAGTACGGTAAATGTTTCATATGGGTCTCAGTCCGGTTTTGTACTCATATTATGACGTCATGTGTATTATCACGGCATAAATATATAATCCCCAACCTCTAAAGTAATCCTGCGCTGCTGGAATTATAGCACCAAATTTTGATTTGAGTATTTTTATATTACTGACAGCAACAGGGGCGTGCATTCTTCGCTTGACTGCACTCTGTTAGGGCCACTGGTTAGAACAGGCGATATAGCGCCATCTTCAGTGATGAATTTTACTGACAGCTCGGGACATGCTTCATCAACCTTCGCCTGACCGCGCTCTGCTAGAACTGGCGACATAGCGCCATCTTTTGGATTGAGTGCTACTGGCGGCTGCTATAGGTGTGCGGAGTCAGGAATTTTTGAATCCAGATCCGATCCTGAATACCAAATTGCGTGCTGAATCCAAAGCAGATCCGATCCGGAATGAGAATATCACGCTCCTGATCCTGATAAAACCCTGAACAGGAAGTTTCCACCTATTTCCAAATGCGCCAAAGTGTCAATAATTCATTAAATCAGGAGGTTGAATCCGAACCTGATCCGATCCTGAAAACCAACCCAATTTACCATATCCCTTTTTCTAAACCCAATTTTCTCATGTTTTCCCGATTTTGCTCGCTTGCACGTATACGGCGCCATATCCTTAATCGTCCATTTTCATGACCTAGATAATCGGCGCCGTAAATTGGCTGGAAATATCGCGCCTCCGCATGCCCTCATTTGACATAAACAGACACACTGTGCAAACTCGATACTAATAGCAACGTGCTTTTTCAACAATTAAGTTAAAGGACTTAATCAGGTGCTAGTGAACTTACGTGCGTGTGGCAGATACTCCCACAGCGTGTCTGCCATACTATGCTTGGTCCAGTCATTGCTCTTTTTCGTTTTGTTTCAGGCCATGTAAATATAGACGCTTCACAGACAAAGACTTGAGGGCTACCAATTGTAATTTCCCAACGTTGAAAGATTGCCGATATAAACAATCCAGAAATGACCTCAGTGGAACTTTTCTTCACAATTCTCCCGATTACGTCACACAAATATCGCGGCCGTAGTTTTCTTTTAACACCTTATTTTTTCCGCTAGTGTGTGTCAATCATGGATCGCGCTTCCAAAACGCGGTCCATCTGTGACACGCACCATTAGCAAATCAAATTCTTAAATTTTCTCCAATAATCGCATTACATTTTTTGGGTCACGGGCAGGTGAGGAATTGTGTGATCCTTTTTATGGCATTTGTCAAAAAATTGAGCGACTTGAACCCCTTCCCTTTTTTTATTTCCGTGTGTGCACCTCAGATGGGTCGCGCTACCTTTGCGTGTTCCATATGTGACTCACACTTGACTCGCGTGTTTGTGTGTCTTCGTTATTGTCCAATGTACATAAGTGTGGTTGTTGTCCTTGTATTGTAACCAATATGATTGTCTCTGTAATTGGTGTTGTTTATTACAAACATATGTATATTTTTCCTCCTTTCCTTCGCTCTTCTTTGTATTCATTTGTTCATTCGTATATTTCAGGACAAGGATGAAGTACATACAGGAAGCTAGATATTTATAAATGCCAATTCTGCCCTTTTCTGCCCACCGATTGTCCTCTGACCTGAAATTTGTGTTGTTTACCCTCGATATATTTTGAGATGATGATCCTGACTTTAAAACAGCATACGCGATATGTATATGTTGGACCAAACATGTACATAATATGCATGATTGATTATATACAGACTACGCATGTATGTGAAAATCATTCCCAATGCCAGTGCTTGGTCATATTGCGACTAATGCGATATATGCGAGAGGTCTGTTAGTCGCCTGAACGGTGCACGGTGGTTCACGTGAGCACTGTTTACGGCTTCCTCCACCAACCAGGTCCACACACAGGAAAATGAGAAATATGACATGCCAAAAACGTTCACCCCGATTCGGAACTGGTACCTGCAACAGAGGTCGAGATTCGTAATATTATGATCAAGGTGAATTGTCGGCTTACGCTCCCTCAGCATAAAAATGAAATGTTACCATATCCTAACGTGTTTTACCTTAATTATTACCTTGAATGGCACTTCATCAAGTCTACAACAGCTCGTTTCGGGTTTAAATGATCTTACGATTGAATGAATTTAGGTTGTCGGTTTTGGCGAAAAGAACATGGACGACGTGCTAGATTCGCCCATTTTGGTACAATTTCGATTTTTCATGTGTTCGTATTTCTCAGGCATTTTCTTACTTTTCTGTCAAGAAGTGCTCATTAAAGTTATATGTTATTTTTATAGACTCACAGGTTTCCACCCCTTGAAGAAAAAAAAAACTTTGATTTTGCAAAGACAAATTTGATTTTTAGCGATCAAGGAAGCAGTTCATGGTCTGCTATGTTTTTTTTCAAGTTGTGAAAATTCTTTCAAATAATTCAAGCTTGCTTTTTATTGAATATCGTTTTTTCATAGACCTTTTTACCATTGACATATTAATTTTGGTTTCGATAGTTTTTTGAGAGAAATTCTTTATAAAAAATTTGCGTTTTTTTGGAGTTCAGCAAGCTCTTTATAGGATAGGATATAATGTTTATCCTGCGGGAGAAGAAAGACGAAAATACAGCTTAAGCATATGGCGAACCACGATCTCTCGTGCAGATACCAGTTCCTAATCGGGATGAAGGTTTTGGATTATTCTATTTCTGATTTTTCCTGTACATGGACCTGGTTGGTGTAGGAAGCCGTAAGCGGCGCTTACGTGAAGCACCTGCGAGGCGTCCAGCAGACCTCTCGCATATAATCACTATCCATCACGCTTTTACCGATTGAGCTAACCGGGCGCTGCTTACGCTTCCTCCAAATACCATGTCCGCGCACACCAAAAATTAGTAAAACATTGAAATAAAACCTCCATCCTGATTCGGGACTGGTGTCTGCACGAGAGGTCGCGTTTCGCCATTTGGTTGAGCTGCATTCTAGGCTCTTCTTTTCCACAGGATAAAAATGAAATCCTATCATAACAGTAACATATCCGGTGGCAGCTGTTGTACTCGACCTGGAAGCTATAACAGTGTTCGGTAAAATTTACAACGTTTTGAAGGAGATTTGAATCACACTTTCTAAATGGGAGTGATTTGGCCGACGGGGCAAATATTAGTTGGCACAGCAGGAACTTCTTATGGACACGATCACAATATATTGTATAGCGCCCCACTTTTGATTTGATAATTACTGTATCACCGGCAACTAGGGGGCGCTTCCATTCTTCGCCTAGCCACACTACTTTGGGCGGCATGGCTGATGGTTTTATAAGTGCGTTGAATATATGCATTATTTACCGGTATTTGTCTTTAAATTTTATCCTGTTTGATATTAGACTCGAGGGATTGTTTGATATCATCGGGCCAATCAGTCTGAATTTGGACATAAAATCATCAAAATAATAAATTTAAAAAAAATCCAAATTGGCATTGGGTTTTAGGGTCTCATGAAGTTTAGTACCATGCATACATCCGATTATCATAATAATTTCCCATGTTGCAAGCGACTCATCCTAACCCGGGAAACGATGCCGGATACTTGCAGCATTGGCGCTCCCTAGTTAGGATGAGAATATTCTGCCAGTTTTTATTTTGATGACATTCGCGAATATGGTACTAAACTTCACTAGACCCAATTCGTCAAAAAAAGTACCGGTATGGCATATGTTTGGTATGTTAAAAATTTTGTTTTCAATTAAATTTCTCGTATGGCAATTTTTAACTAATGTAAACTAGCGTAAACTGTGGCACCATGTTATGGTTCCCCAGGTATGATAGCTCAATCGGTAAAACTGAAAGCGTTGGAAATACACTTGCAATCTTGGCTTTCCTCTCCCATACGATGAAAATGAAACCCTATCGTATTTTTTCAGTAGGTGACTTCGTACCCCAAAAAATAGCACTTTGGTGAATTTGTAACCTGATGAAATTTGCAAGGGATTTACTGTGATAAGTCTGGGATGGCTGATTTATCTCGTAGAATAAAAAGGAAATCCAATCCTAACCTTAAGGAATAGGCATTTTTAGATTTGTTCATATCAGAAAAGAACCGGATTTCAAGTGCCTATTAACTATAGAATTACTAGCAAGTTTATGATGACCATTTCCGCGAATTTTATTTTGGGCCACATATTCTGTATTACAGAAGCGCAACTATTTTTACAAATTTGCTGCTACTGCACTGCTATGGCAAAATTCATACCTAAACAGGCAAGTTTTCGTGAACATTCGGCGAGGGTATGAATCACTCTTAATAGACCTTTATACTTTTTACCCACCATCATCTGATTATTGCTGCATTCATTTTGTTTTCGCCAGTTATTAAACTGTTTAGTTCGTATACAGATTTTTGGAAACTTGGATCTCATGTTTAAACTTCTAACCAGCAAAAAAAAATCTCATTGATATGTGCTTTATGAAAATAAACTCATGCAAGAATATGTTTATACTCCATGTTTTGGCACAGGGGTTTGCCACCCTGCCTTATTCCATTTTAAAGTATCTCAAGTTTAATTACTGCCCCATACTGCATATGTATTTACTGTATTTTTACTTTATAACTGTACTCTTTTGCAGAATTATCGACATTTTCAATAATTTAGAGATTTTCCATTATTTGTTCTATGCCAGACTCATAGAAGGGACATTTTGCTCTTCTGTTAAGAGATGTTGGGATGTAGTCCATTTATCGAATTTTCTGCTGGTAGGACCCATATTCTTCGAGTATCGATAGTGGCTGACATTCGCACCACAGTTACGACGTACAAATTTTGATCAAGTGCAACACCATTGTGCCACAGATGATACTCAACTCACAGATGCACAGAGTTTGTCAATGAAATGAACCTCATTTCACAGTATGCAATTAACAGTTTTTACAATCATATCTGGTGACAAGATTTTTCATGCGTTCTGCCATTCCACCTCATTTGGAACCCGAGGAGCCAGTGAGGTCATCGAGCATAGCCCTAAGATTGCGGGATATAATGCCTCGCTCAAGGGCACTCCGCATGTATTGCTCAGTGAAGCCTTTTCTGTTCGTCGATCTGACATACCCGCGTCAATCATTGGGTGTTATATTTGGCAGCTATTGTCAGTTTCATCGTGCCACTCTGGCCCACAGGTTGCACAATTGGCTTTAATACACAAATCCACACCTTAGTGTGGCTTAATTTGCTGTCAGTTAAAGCACTTGGAACCCATAATTCACAATTTCTTGGCTCGATAACCATTTTGAATCCTTGTGACTACTTTCACCTATGTCAATAGTACTTGTACTCTTGTATTTTTCTTTTAAATTATTCCGTTCTATTTCCATACGGTTCTAGTTACTAGTTTTTCTATATTGATACTGTGCAGGTGAAACATGTTGTTCGTTTAGTCTAGGATGTGCTTGCATTTTTTTCATTTATATTATAATACTTTGGTGGTATGGTTGTATATATACATAATGTATTTTGATTGTATCCAATACAACCAACCCTTAAGGCATCATATACTTTTCATCGGCTTACAGAATTCATTCCAATCGAATTGGAAGCATATTTATATTATATTCCAACAAAGTCCCTGTTTTTGCTTCTAATGTAAATTTTCAATTTGGTAAATTGCTTGGAATTTTTCATAAATCATGATTTTGCTGCATAATGAGCTAAAAGCTTATAGAAAAGCAAAAATTCTAATAATTTTTTTGATTCTTGAACTGGTTCTTCACTTTAGTATGAATATGTTTCAAATAATTTCAATTCTATCTAAACGAAAAAACAAATATTTTTTTTGCGACAGTTTGGTTTTAGTCAATATTACTCATTTGCAATGAATAATGATAAAAAATTGACTAAAAAGGTCAGCAAAGAAAAGTAATCTTGCATTATGTTTATAATAGCAAATATGGGAGAAAAATACTCCTCGCATTCACTCTAGTACACGCTTGGAGGTTCAAGATAATTATTACGTATTTTTATTATATTTTGAATATTGTGCTTTGTAGTAGTACATTACTTATCAGTATATGAATACTGTGATTCAAAAACTTTTCGTTATGCCCATTTAATGTAAGTTTATGCCCTCAAAGTACAAGCACAGATTCAAGAACAGAGACGCGTCGCCATTATAGACTAGTAAACTTTATACTAACATTGATCTCATTTTTCCACTTATTTTCAATCTTGCCAAAACTAATCGAATGCCTGAATAATGTGGAAAGGGGCATATTTGATATAGTAAAATTTTTGAATATTTGGCCTCCAATTTTGATACAGCATTATTGAGCACAAGACGTTGTAAACTATATTTATGTTTTTTTCGCCCTTTCTTGGATCAGGCAAAATCAATCCTAATGTATGTATGTTTATTCGCCTCTTAATATTCGATATAAAATTTAAAGATAAATCAACCAATTAACTCTTTGTATATGCCAGTCTGTTGGACGTCTTCCCGGTGCATGGTGGTTCATGGAACCTCTGCTTACGGCTCCTTCCACCAATCATGTCCACGCACAGGAAAAATTATTAACCATGTGGTTAATAGTGAATAGTTTCGACAGATATGCAAATTGGGGAGACCTATGAGATAAACAGCAACACTGCGTATATTATATGAGGCATTAACACGTGTTCAATCATTTATTTGTTGTAGTAATTTAAATACGGTGTATGTTTTTTTGTGTAATTTGTTTGTATTTGCTTATTGTCCGATTCTGTCCATATTCCCTCTCATTCATATTTCGTTTATTCATGCAAGATTTGGTTTGTTCTTGGTGTCACCCGTGCTGAATTTTTCCATATTCCTGGCTTGGCTGCATTCCAAAAACAGCTGTTTTTTGTACACTCTATATCTGGCACTTCAAATAAACTTCGTTTTACTATAGCTGTTCGAAAATCATGTCTATTGAAAACTCTACTTTTCAAATATACTATTCAATGTAAGCATTTCATAGAAAAAAGGAACTGCATAATGAACTTTTTTCAGCTGTAATATCATGACTTAATTATTAATCATTAATTGTTAATATAATTTCATCATTAATATCAAGTGCATTCAAAGCAGAAACTATAGTAAAGCACAGTAATTGGTATCTGCCCTAGTCGATGGTTGCACCATCTACCACTTCTCTGTTTTTATTTAGTCACCTCCTAGGTACCGCGAAGTTGAATATACCAAACCAAATTTAACAAGCATCCATATGCAAATATTATTTGTAACAAAAAACTTCTTTTTCAATTTTGATTGTGGCAATTTATTACAATATTATGACTTTTGATAAGTCTGTTTTTTTTTCTTGAACCTTTTTCAAGTGTCTGTTAGAGTGAATGCGAAGAAGATTTTTTTTCAATTCCTGTACGACTCATTCTGACTTGCGACTCGAAAGTACAGTGACTCGACTCGCAACTCGTGTGCCCTTCGGTTTTGCTAATTTTGTTCGCTTCAGGTTTTGTTCACATTGAGTTTTATTCATTTCTAGATTTGGCTTGTGTTTTGGTCATGTTGTATCGTATTTTAGTTTATATTTGCATTCACTTGTGTTGATATGGGAAATACAATGTTCTTGATAAAATAGCCGTTTGTATTGCAACATTTCTTCAGAGTTTTTTCCCACAAGTGAATCAAAAAAAATTTTGATTGAGTTAGATTTTTGAATAAATATATGCAAAGTATAACATGAATGGATGATATTTTTTGAAATAGAGCAACGTATCAGTGTATTTTAGTTTATAGAAGTTTGCTCCGAGCCATGCCGAAAGCAGCGTTTAAAAGGAACCCACTTGCGGTAACTTGAACCTCAAAGATTTAGTGCCAGCAACTGAAGTTTGAGCGAAAAACACCTTATACTAAACAACCCTGGTAAAGTGTAGTGAGGAGTATCTGCCCTGGGCGGTGGTTAACTAGCTACCACTTCTTTGTTTTTATTTTGATTTTTCGTGGCACGCAGAAAATATGTTAGGACTTTTCTGAAGTCCGTGTCTGTAGGTTTATTTCTTTCCGTCTCTTGAGCTTCTGTTCACAGATTGGTGATCAAGAGTTCAAATAATATTATTGTTACTGCGATGGGCACGAATATTCAGGAGATACTGACAAAACAACGGTGGTTTTATATCTCCAACTATGCGTCTAACTGATCACAACCACGCGCTCCTTAAAAAAGTGTTTAATGTGAAATCATTTTTGTGAAAAGTGGTGGGGGGCAATTTGAAAATGTTTTTGGTCAAGTTATAACGCCGTAATAGGCGCCGGAGGCGAAAAATTCCCACTAAAAAATAGGGTTTTTATTGTTTATCACTATAAAACATGTCTAAAATTGCGCTGGACACTAGAAAATTCTTACGAAAAGGGAATTTCGGTAAATACGCTAGCAGCAGTGAGTGGTGTCAGCTCTGAGCAATTCCGACCACCTTTTGAAGCTTCTCTTGGGATGTCTGAGTAGGTTGTGATATTACACGTTTCAGGTCATTCAGAGCAATGTTGTGGAATATGAAACTCGTTGAACAATTGTATTGTTGTCGGACACGCGAGGATATTTAACGATCTTATAGGGAATAACTCAACATGAACTTTTACCTTTTCTAGGTAAATTATTTCAGATGACGCTCATTTTCTGCTTGTATATCAGTATCAAAATGAATGGCGTCCAGTTTCCCTATTCTCGAGCATTGGAATTTGATTCCTTCCCGGTTAGCTCGATCGGTAAAGCGTTTGGAATACGCTTCGAGTTACGCATCTCTGATCGTCATGACGCAGGTCCGAAAAATGTAACAGCCACTTAATAGCTAACAACTACTAAAGGACGTAGTATCAGCAACTGCACTCTGAGCGGAAGCATCGCGGGAACAAAACTGAACCGGCAGAGTCAGTGAGTAGTACCCGCCTTGGGCGATGATAGAACCACTTCTTGCGTTGCAGGAAATTATAAACAAATTCAAGTACAGTAAACCAATCAATCGCGTAGTAATTCTTTACAACAGGCTGGGCATTCACTTAAGCTATCAATACAAAATGGCAGTAGTTAATTGGGCGTTATGAACTTTGGTTATATTAAAACATCGGACATCAATTGGAAGGTAAAATAAACAACAAACACAAGTGGTAATTCTTGAAAAATACAAGTATTATCGAAAACACGATATTAAAGCCTTGAAATGCCTATACTGCTGTACGACGCAATGTATCAAAGACTCACAGCTGCCCAGTACATTCGTTCAGCAGCTATCCTATTGTTCTTGAATGTTTTCTCATATTTTTCCCTCTTCATTTTCGCTGTGACAGTGTTGTTTATCATCCAGTCCAAAGATGTACCTTCCAAGGGTTTCAAGCTGTATATTTCCGTAATTCCATAACAAACAAGAGGTTGTAAAATACATCTATTATAATATTCCCGGTCACGCGGCTCACACACAGAAGCAGTATTTTCGCTGCGGCTCAATTTATTTTTCAGAACCTGCCTGGTAAACAATCCCTAAATATTACTACCCTCTGTCGGAACAAATAGACTTAACAAGTACTAAATAAGTTGTACTAGAAAATATGGTAACTATCAAACGAGGATACTTCAAGATCTCAGTTCAAGCGCACACCTCGAAAGAAACGTCTTTAGTTTTCTATTTTTTTTATTCTTCATATTTCCAGAAATCAATATTTTTCTTCAAATTTAGTAACATAACACAATACCTTTAGGCAAAACGTAAAACTGCGACGTGATCACTGACATCATATTCTTTCCTGTATAGCAATTCGTTACCAATACATACCACATTAAATAACCCGTACAGGTATAAATAAATTGCTGAAAAATGAGATATATTTTGTAGTCTCGTGAGAATCTAGTATCCATTTTATTTTATCTATATGTCTAACCCGACTGCTACTAGAACCTAGTTTAACACCACTACGATTCACTAAACAGCCTTTATGACGACCATAGAATAGTATGAGGTCACAATGATGCGCAAACCAGAATATTGACGCCATCACTGAGGCAACGTTAGCATTAACTTGGTTAGGTTAGTTGATTTCGGATTGGCTGGTTTACCTGCAAAGGAAGGTTTGAGGTGCATAACATCTGGAATATGGTATACTAATTTGTTAATACTTTAAATAAGACTGAACGAATTCGTTCCTGATCCGAAAAATCAAGACAGTCATCTAAATCATCAGATCGTCAGCTAAAGTGATAGGAATCAAATCGTGAGTCAATCAATATTTAAGACGGGAAGGGTGGACGGTGTTAGGCTAGATGGTAAATGATAATCTACGTTTCGCCTCGTAAACTACGTCATGTAGAATATAGATAAATGCAATGCAGATTTTGATAACCTATGAATGCAACAGGTCTGGTTCCTTGCACATGACATATCGTTGATTATTGTACTGACGAATCATACTGTGATTAGGTACCGTAGCAAAAGTAATCTACGGTAATGGTGATCTATAGACGCGAGGACTCATGTCCCTATTGTATGAGAGATGAACCTCGCTAAAGCGCATACAAGCATATGGAACTTGGTATTTTTTTCACTGGCAAGTCTTGAATAAAAGCATCCGACAATCACCTAACATTAAATATCATAAAGCTGCGTTAAGGTGAAACAACCAACTATGCCCTAAGTGTTAACATCTCATTTAGGAAGAAATTACGGTAGAGCGCATTGGATGGTGTCGTTCTGGACGAACTATTACTTTTTTTGTCCTTTGTAAAAGTGATTCCGAATCATCGCCAAAGAATGAAGATCGTGAGTTCTCGACTTCACACCATTTGCAAATTTTGTCACATTGATTCGAAAACAATAAATTTAATTCGTGAGATAATCGCTTTTTTATTTGTTTGCAGAATTGCTCATAAACCTCAAACTTCGCCCTTCTTAAAATGTTTTTCATCGAAGCGTTTTTTAACCTTATCTACAGAGAGCTATTGATTAGTGCTGCTTCCAATTTTATTTAAGTGGCGAATTATATTTATATATATTAATTGTTTTATATCGAATTGAACACCTATATGCACTTCGCATTTCTATGCATTCCTAAAGCTTTTTATTCTATGTCTACTTCGATTAGTTTTAGTTCCATTTGTTACTTTTTTAAGCTTTGTTTGAATAAATATTATTTTTTATCATAAAAATTTATGATTGTAGCTTTTAGAGGTATAACTTGTTACACAGACACCAGATACAGCCCGTTTCACTTCGCTATATTGGTCCTTTTGGGTGCTATGAGGACGTGGTTGGTTAGCCAAAGTTCACCAAAATTTCATAAAATGCAACGTAATTTTGGAAATGATATCGGTCAAGTCTGCTTAAAATGAAATAGTTTCGAGCGAAATTTATTTAAGTTTTACTTTAATATTAAATTGATAGTGTTTAATATTTTTAGCTTTCGGAGCCCGGTGTGATGTCGTTTTTTGATCACCCGAAAGATCTCTAGATCGCCACTTGGTCGGACGCCATTTTGTATACGCGATTCTCAGGAGCGCGAGTTGTGGAATAGGAATTCGAAACGTCGGACGCCATTTTGTATACGTTGACTTGTGACGGTCAGAAAAATATCGCCAAAAAATTGGTATTTTGTAAAGATGGGTCATTGATGGATCGCGCCGCAGATACAAAATAATATTTCTGACTGGGGTAGGATAAGATGCAACACGTATACTGCAAGAGAAAAGCCGATAATACAGATTAACTTCAAGGCGAACCACAACCTCTCCGGTAAATACCAGTTAGCCTACCTAGTCGAGGGTAAATACCGTTTACTAGTCGGAGTTTGAGGTCCTCGACGAACTGTTCAAACGATTATTCATGTGGATAGACATGATGGGTTGCGAGAGTCGTAACCAGAGGCAGGGGCGGCGAAAGGCCTAAAACCCTGGAGGCACTTCGCACGTAGCTGTAACATAGAACAGATACACAGTCACCACAAAGGTCCGTGCCTAACGCTTGTTGGGTACAAGCCCCACGGTAGGTTCACGGAAAGGCCATAGTCAATAATTCGAAAACCCTAAAAAAGAAAGAAAAATTGGCCGAACCGAAAAGATCACATCTTTGCAACAGCCCTAACCCTATTCGTCTTTATTTCGCCGACGGTACTTGTTTAGAGCGATTCATTCACATGAGTGGTTATTTAGTGGTCATTGAGTGGTTATAGCACTATAAAAAGATTTTGGTGGAATTCTTCTGACTGGGGTGGGAACGCGACATTCGGGGGTTTGTATAAATAGTAAATTCAGGCAGGGCAATCACTTGTTAGTGAAAACTTTGTGGAATTCTTTTGTGGTCAAGGAATTGGGAAATTTGGTTAAATTTCTTACAATTTACGTGCACCTACAGATTGGGAGTGAACATGAGTACAAATATGTGTCATTAAAGATGTGAACAACATAATGTCTTTCCAATCTATATAATCTATCACCCCGACTTACTAACGTATTTGACGTATTCGACTCACCGACCAGAGAAAAGGACGCACTGTCGCGCTCATTAAGTCGGCATAATTTGCTCACTAAGATTTCAAAACTATGAAATCAATAATAACTTTTACTTCGCCAATATTAGCATTTTATATCGACGAGAATTTTAAAAAATATAAACAATTAACGTAGAAAATATTTTTGTATTAAACAGCAATAAAAATACGTATTGTTAAATTTCCCATGCTTGGGAAATGGGAGAAGAGTACGTCATTTTCAGGTTCCAAGTTATTCGATCTTATGACTACCTAGGAACAACACCTACTCCTAGGAACAACACCTACTTAATAACCTTAATACCAAACCACGCGGTTCAAGACTTGTAGCAGTATTTCACTTTAACACCTATGTCGACTCAAAATGCAATAAGAATGAACAAATCACATTACGCAGCTACTTGAAGCGAAAAAACCTACAGCAAAGTTTTTAACGCAACAAAAATAAGATAAAGCTATTCAAAGGTAGTAATTAGACGCATTGAAAACAGCCGGAGGAGCCAAATTCTCGAGGCCATGCATATAAATGTGCAATAAATTTACTGTTTATTTCCAGTAATTGTATCTTATATGCAAAATTCCAAACCAAGATGAGATGAATGCTAAGTATGGATTGTTGATGGACGCACCTTGGCGGTGTGTTCCATCATCAGCTCGTAACTTTTTTTTTATTGAAATTCATTCTGAGCAAGGCCAGAAGCAGCATCCAGAAAAAAAACAATTGCACTTTAAACGGAAAACATCCCAAACGGAACTCAACCGCCATGGTAAAGTACAGTGAGTGGTATCTGCCCTGGGCGATGGTAAAACCACCTACCACTTTTACGCTTCCCTTTACTCGCCTCGTGTGACACACAGAAAATACGTTTGAACTATTCAAAGGCCCATGCCTACAGGGCAGTAACTGACCAAAACAGTCGATTTTGTAGCTTTATTTAAATATTCCCGGGTAAAATTACTGTCATTTAATTTTTTTCTTTTATAGCTACTTCTTAGAGTGGATCACCCCGCCCAAGGCCCTGTAACAGCGGCCACTTGCACTTTCGTTACTGTGCAGCTCACTAAAGTTGATATTATTATAAATGGTTCTAATTGAAAGCGTTGCCGGACATGCTTACACTCGCTGAAAAGTTCAACGAGCATTTATTAAAACTTAGTGAAGTTAGACATACAATTTTTCCGATTGGGGTACCCAATCAATAATATTATGAATTGCAAGCCCAGCCCTGATCTTGCCTCGACGGAGACTGTTTTTAAAATTCTTCTCGGTATTCAGGAAGTCAATTATTATAAGAGGGTTCTACAGTGTATACATTACACAACAATGGTATTGGTCACTGCCAATAGCGTTTTCCCAGGGCGGGTATAGTGCCATGTACCCCACCTCTCTCGCCGACCGTGGAAAGAATGGCCTTTTGAGTGCTTTTAGGTTCAAGAATCCTAATTTTCAAAACATTTCCACGGCTACGGCGCGATTTTCGGCTATTTTATTTTAGTACAAAACATTACGTGCAGCACCCATTATGATTAAGCCGCAATCTTTTTTTCAATTTTGCCGCGTCCAATGAAGGGAAACGCGTCTCACGTAGAGCAATCATTTATGGTTTACATTTAAAATTAAACATTATTTCAAATTGAATGAAAGCCAAAGGTTATTAGTAGTCATAATGTCTGTGTCATCACAAGACGTTTTGTCATTAAAAAATACATCCACGTTAGGTTGCAGACTTGAAAGCACAGACGTTTGGTTGACTCAGGAGTCAGATTTTCTAGTGCAGAGTAAATGGACTATTGATTTTAATATAAATAGAATATTGGTTAATAAAGGTCGATCGTTTATTATTTCAATTTCAGATTTGGCACTGCCCTAGCGTAATATCAGTTGTATCCGTAATACCTGCAAAGGAGTGGGACATCCCAGGGCATACGCCATTCATTGCGCCTAAACATAACGTTTGGTGATCTTTGGGTTGCTGGAACAACATTTTTGAGGTAGAACTATTTGGCAATTTGCTATTTGAATGGTGGCTAATTGGAAGTCGTTGGTTCAAATTTTGCTAGAGCGAAATTCAATAAAATAATGTATTGAACAATGTATGTGAGTGATTGCGGACTGGCAGGTAATGAGTAAGCCCAAGAAAATGGATTCCACCAGAAGAAAACTTAGCAACTGGATAATATTCTTTGATATATCTCAGAATGTATTAAATAATATCTTTTGATCGTCATGATATATCTAATAATGTCTGTTTTTCGCGTGTCTGGTAGCAAACCGAACTGTATAAGATGATTCAAAAATATCAATACTGCTATGAAATAGCAATGTTCATGAGTTTAAAGTTTTTTTCCATTTAAGAAAAAAAGTCTTGAACACTTCAGATGAACGAATGTCACCGTGAGGTTGAAGGTAGGTTCGGAACCCCTGGGATTGGGGACCAAATTAGAAAATTTATTTTGTCAATCTTCAGTCACCGATTTCATCCGCACGGCCCATCAGTGGTATACGGTTAACAAAATTTTAGACATAGTTTATTTCGTTTTTTTTTTTCGGAAACAAACACAAAAAACACGTATAAAGATGGTCGAAGCATCAGGAGAACTAAGAAAACCTCAAATAATATTTATAACTTAATGCTAAAGTTCACCCAGAGAGAAAGTTAATTTTGCCAAGCAGAAGTCACGGACGGACCGCGCCTCAGCGTCTCGATCCATTAGTAACATATACCTAACAAAAATTGATAAAACGAAGAACTATAATCTTATTCCACATTCTCAAAGAAGTTTATTGCACAAACTTCCGCTAGATCATAGTCCATCTTCATCGGGTAATGAACCATCAAAAGGTGCTTTGATAATTGTGTTCTGACTCGGTAGTGCTCGATAACCTTACGCTAAAAGACAGGCAAAATTACAAACATGGAAGAAGATTCGGACGTACATAATCAGAAAATTCATTTTGTCAATCATGAACCACAGGTGTAACGCTTTTCCCCTGCGCGATCCATCACCAGTGGTTTACGATTCAAAAACATACGAAATCAAATGATTAGTTAATATTTTTCTGACTGGGTAAGGGCCCATCTCACACCAGAGCGTGTCCAAATATTCAATTAGATCTATTATTCGCGAATGCATGATTTATTGAAATCAATCCTCTCCGCGATTCGAAACCAAAAACTGTACACATTTTTAGAAAAATTTGTAAATTTTGTTGCATTTTTTCTCAAATGGGACTTTTTTATTCGATTTTCAAAAATTATTCGATTCGATTTCGAAAGCACAAGATATTCGATTCTGTCCAGCCCCTCCGATATTCGTCAATGCTTCGAATTTTTCAATTTCAAAATGTATTCGAATCGATTTCGAAAAATTTTCCGGAGCTGAAGCACAATAATTTTTGAACAGTTTTTGATTTTTTTGTCAAGGATAACCCTCAGCCGCGTTCATCGGTGACTCAAACTTAAAAAGACAGTTTTGGATACAACATTTCTGACTGAGTGGTGATCATGGATTTTCTAGTCGCAATTATTTGGGGGTGGGACTCGAAAACCAAGTTTTACTAATCACCCTGATCAAGGCCGGACTCGAAACCCAAGTTTTACTAATCAACCTGATCAAGGCCTAAAAGAAAACCAACTAACGGCTACTCAATAGCAAAGAGCCACAAAAAAATTTTTGTACCAGCAACTGCACTCCATACGGAAAACATCCTAAGCGGAACTGAACCGCCATGGTAAAGTGCAATGAAGTATATCTGCCTTGGGCAATAGTAAAAAGCAGGACATACGTTAGGGCTATTCCAAGGCCAGTCCCTGCAGGGTTGAGCGTTTTCAAGAGCAGTTGCCATATTTTTGATTTTTAGTAGGTCAATATATTTCTTCGAATATACCAATAAAAACTATTAAAACCTTTAAAAGGCAATGAAATTTTCGAATCCGACAGGTCATATTGTGCCCCGTACTTCCCAATCATAAATTTTTTAATTAAATAAACCATATTTTCAAAAGTATGGGTCACCGATCGCGCACACGAGGCGCGGTTCATCTCTTGTTCATGCATGCATGCATGCATGGAAAAATAATTTTGTAGTGTCTTGGATTATTTACCAAATATCTTGGTACTACACATGCTATAGCAAGACAGCGAGTAAGTGTACCATCGAAACGAGGAATATAACCTGTCGACATTCATCTCATAACGATGTCATCAATTTTTTTTGTCAAAAATTAGCCACAAATGAACCGCGCTATTTGGAAAATATGTTAAATTTCAACTTGCCAAAAAGTATTCGTATGATGCTCGTCCTCATCGACCACCAAAAATAGAAAAATGGCCTGTCAGTCCTTTATAAAAACATCAATATTTAGCGCTACATGGGCGAATCTGGTCAATTTTGAAACGAAATTTATCACTAACGGCCAGTGGCATATTGAGAACCTTTAAATGGGAAGGTTAATATGACGACATAATGAGCGCTGCAGGCAAAAAATTTTCTTAAGAAATTGCGTTTTATTGTTTATCGCGTTGCCGAAAAATTATGAAACGAATTTCGGAACGAGCGGAAAATATTTTGGTAAAGTTGTGCACAAGATGTCGAGTCTTAGTGGCGGCATGAAAGAATCAATAAAAAAATTTTCTTCAAAAACTTACGTGCCGAAATTGTTTGGCCTTTTGTTGAAAAAAATGCACTATCTTTGAGGTAAAAAAACATCTCGGATAAGTTGATGCGCTGTGAAGGCGCGCAAAAATTTTGCTCCGTTCAAAGTTATTTTAGTATAAAATCCCAAAATCTTGGGGGAACTGTTCGCCCTTCGCAAAACCCAGGTGGTAAAGAGAGGGTCATGACACAATAATGAGGGGCATGCCACCGATTGCGCTAGTTCCTGTGTTCCTATACGCAGCAAAAAATCCAATAGAACATCTATTTCGTGAGTAAAATATTCATCTATTTGACTGTTTGAAAACAAAACGATCCGACGACTTTCTGTTGCATTCTGTTCCATTTTATTTTACAAATTACAAACAGTCAACCCCAAGTTCGCGAGCCGCCCTGGGCTCGCAAAGAGTAGAGCAAACCTCTCGCATAAATCATCCTTCATGGGATTCGGACATGGATCAGGATAACCAGACATGCGGAGGTCGAAGCTTTTCAAGTATTTCCAGCGCTTTTGCGGATGAAGCTGAGCGGACACTCACTTATGACAACTAGCATTTTATGACGTTACAATGGCGCGCATGCCAAGATTATCGGCGTCATTACCGAGGCACGTCGGCTTATATAGGCTGGGTTCGGTTAATTCCGAGCCTGTTGATTCATCTGTCGAAGAAAGATTAGAAGAGACCGGCGTTTAAGGAAGGGTCAGATATTTTAAAATAACGTTTAAAATTACAGATAATAATTTGTTCGAATAGCTGTTAGATTATATCATCAATGAAAAAGAGCAAGATTGTTCGTTTCGGATCCAAGAAATCCGATAGATATCGGAAGCATTAGATCACGACCGTCTGTTGGTGATTGGAATCAAATTGTAAGTTAAAAAACATTCAACTGTTAAGGGTTTGGATGAGAAATACTGTGTTAAATGTAAATGGACACGATTGGTGAAGGCATCCGTTAATATTACCTACACCAACATGCATGCACAGGCTAGGTGTTCAGCAATCCTCTCGCATGAAAATCATTCCGCAGAGAATTCGAAATATTAGAGATGCGTTGCTCGAATCCTGTTCATAATGCATATGCACTTCACTGACTGAGCTAGCCGGACACCCACCCCTGGCTGTCCTTTTGCAGGATGAGATAAAATTATATTCTATCCTGATAATGCAGTATTTCCTTTTGAATTCGCTACCGTGTTAGGTATAGATAGGCCGGACGATATTCATATTTTCGTGGAGTGAAGCATTAGTTTAATGTTGTTACCGTTTTTGTTACTGGTATATACCGTAGGCTATAAACTAGTAAATACCTAGAGTTATTTTGTTTTCTCCAACTAGTAAGGCGCGTAATCGTCAATCATTGTATTGGCTTTTTTATATAAAAGTTAGCTCGAAGCAAGACCGGAAGCAGTGCCTAAAAGGACCAACTAAAATAGCTATTAGAAGATGTACTACCAGCAGCTGCATTCCAAGCGTGAATCATTCCAAACAGAAATGAACTGCTACGGTAAAGTGCAGTGAATGATATCTGCCCTGGGCGATGGTGCGATCATCTGTCACTTTTTTGTGTGGACAGAGGTGTCGAAATAAACTTTTTGTACTTTTCCCTTAAGTCGCCTCGTTCAGCAGGCAGGAAATACGTTAGGACAATACTGAAGGCCGTACCTACGGGGCTGTAAGTTTTGTTAGATTTCTTGTCCTACCTTGTCAGTTTTTATTGTCCTTATTAATCAATTACCTACCGCCTTTAATGGAGTCGAAATTAACTTACTACCAGCTCACCCAGATTATAGATTTATTAGCCCAGCAGCATCGTTAAAACGCGCAATATCTCTTTATTATTGTCAAAACTTGTGGCGCGCACAATTGATACATAACCTTGTTAAGAGAGATTAGTTATTGATAGAAAATAAGTCTTCGGTAATTTGAATTGTTAATTTCTGCAAAAATCTGCGCGACCCAAAGCCTTGCTCTTTCTTCGTGGTCAATAGGGCGGAGCAGAGTTATTGTTGTATCGGACCCAGCGCCTCTGTTTCTATTTTTTCAACATA